>CAIGRO010004556.1:0-19658 GCA_903798355.1 Fraxinus baroniana
TTTTATTGAATTAGGAGTATAATTGTAAATTTATTGTGGTGAAATTATTAAATATATTTTTGAATTGTGGTGTGATTATAATGTGGTGTAGTAATTAAAATATATAGTGGTAATATAATTACCCTAAAAGTATACATAACGTTTGACATAATTGACAAATGACGACCCACCAACACTTCATAAGAGGGAAGCCCCCTGAGCACATAGCATTACACATAAAGGTGTTGAGCCCATGCGCCCTCCGTCATTTGTGTATGCATTCCTGTCAAAACTTGGTAAAAAAAAAAAAGAAAGATTTACAAGTGGCTTTATTGTCATTTACTCTACGATTTTTACTAATCTCATGAAATTATTTATCTGCATCCCCCTTGTCTAGCCCTATCCCCAAAACCCAAATTCTACACTGTCCTGGTCCGGCCCGCCATCGCCGTCGGTGGAGCTGTCGGATCTTGTAAAGTGTCTCCCACTGCATTTTGAATGACCCGATGATGTTTGGATCTCTGTCGATCTGCGGATTGATTCGTTGATTCGATCCAAAAGATTTAAGAAAATATAATTGGTAGGTTTTATTTCTGGACAAGAATTGTTAAATTTATATTCAGGAAATGGCGGGGCAGAGCCAGAATATGGATCAATTCGAATCCTATTTCCAGAGAGCTGATATGGATCGGGACGGTCGGATTAGTGGCAACGAGGCTGTTGCTTTTTTTCGAGGCACCAATTTACCCACACCAGTCCTTGCTCAGGTTCCCCTGCTTTTTTTTTTTTTTAATTAATCATATCATTTTGGTACCCAAACAGACGTTCTTAGAAACTTATTTGTGTAGTTAATACAATTATGAATTGCTTTGAGCTCAATACTAATTGCTTTGATTGTCCACGGTTTGGATTACAATTGAAGTGGATAGTAGATACTCTGTTAATTACTGGTGGGGAATAGTAGGAGTAGATGATATGTAGTTTGAGCTATATTTAAATTCGCAATCCTGAGCAGTCAATTTGACGGTACGCCTAAGCTGATTTAGACGAGGAAGATGAAGGCAACAGTTGGAGCATTCTTGTTATTTTAAGTAGGTAAATGGATAAGTCATTTCTGAGCGAAGAAAGGAGAAATCAAAAGACAAATACAAACAGCAAAATAAGTTGTCTTGCATATTGTTGGGTTGTTTGAGCTAACCTTGTTAAACTGAGATGAATATTAGATGTCATGTATAGGCAAGCTATGCCTATAATGCTCTATTCTCATGTCCAAGCAAGATTTATCTGATAAGCAAGGTTCCAAAGAATCAGATCACTGCTTCTGCTACATAATTAAAACCATATTAATATATTATAAATCTCTCTAGGTACAATAGCTATGTGTGTATACCCTTGGTGCATTATGTTCTTCAGTACAGAAATTCTTTTGATTCATTAGAAACAATAACCATACTTGATATGTGGATGTGGAATTGAAGATGAGAAGCAATTGGGCTACATGGAATCTCGTGATTATATTTTGTGTGAGGTCGATGTACTTTTTATCTTCACGTGATCTGACATTCATTACGGATCGAAAGTATTTGGTTTCCTGGTGGTGCCTATCTTTAAGAATAAATGAAATAATCACGATTGTACAAATTATAGAAGTAATACTCTCTTGAATGATGATACTATGAATTGCAGTAGAATGATTAGGCATAAATTTAGATATAATACAAAGCTTTAAGGCTTTGATTTTATGCTCGAGAGATATGCTGTGCAAGCTATTTACTTGGGAGAATAATGGAAAAGTTTAGAGGGAACATATAAGATTTGCATATGGTTTATATTAGTTTAGAAAAAAACTTATATTAGGGTACATGAGGAATCGATATGGCAGGTGCCAGAGAAGGAATTTTTATTAAATATATCAATAAAAGATGTAGTGACGACAATACTAGAAATTATCTTTTCTCCATTCTTTTGGAGAATCCGCTAGTGTGCGTAAGAAGATATGAATTCCATAGAGGTATACGGTGAAAAATATTGAATGTAGGATTTGTCCCTGTTGACAATTGAACAGTGTTTTCTTGTAATTAGTGATGACCAATTTATCAACATGACTTTTTTACTTTTTATCTATAGCAACTATATATTTGTTGTATTCCATTCAATGATGAGTGGGTGAGAATTTCACTAACCCCAGGCTGTCTACATAACATCGGAGCCATCCTAGTATACTTTTCCATTCTGACCTTCATTGCCTATATTTATTTTGGCTGTCTCTGTTGTTATATTTCTACCTTATCTTTCTATTTAAAGGTATCATCCTGTTTCTGCATGACACGTACCTCTAAACATATTGAATCTTCACCGTAAAATATAGCCGAATTTCAAAATGTCCTTGCTTCCTCTAAATTAAACAGTGGATACTATCTTGAGATGTCACTTTTAGTTAAAACTTACCTGAATGGAAAGGAAAACTAACGGAGTGTTCTCAGTTGGGATTTTAATGTATTTTAAAAGATTATAATACTAATGAATTTCATGAATTTGAATAGCTTTTCCTATAATCCATAAAAATCTCATTGAAAAGGGTGAAATTTCAAAAGAGATATGTATATTTTTAAGCTTGAAACTCATCCAAATATTTTGAAATCCATTTGTTAATAAAATTCTTATAAATCCACAAGTTATTGGCTATACTTAGATTTAAAGGATTTAATTGAAATTTATTAAAATCTCAATTGGGGACAATATTCATCAAACTCTCTGTTGGGGACACCTGAATTTAGAAGGAATTCTAAAATCCATTCAAGGATACCCTTGTGAATCATTTGCTTAGTCTAGTAATTAGCAAGACATATCGAAAGTTAACTGCATAGGATAAAAAACTTCTAAATAATATCATGCTCATAGAACACTATGCAATCTGAAGTTGACTTTACATGTATATATTTTGAGAAGCAGTTTATCAAAACTATTCCGAGGTGAGAGATCGGTCTCAGATTTTTGAACAAGGAACTCTATTTGTACCCAACTATTGTAATATTGTGAAAAGTCTATGACTCGAGTGAGATCGTCATCATAACTTGTAGATGAAGTGTAGTGAGGGTGTTACAAGTCATCAAAAGTTTATTAAGAGAGGAAGAGTTTCTGATTTCTTGGTTGGTTTAAATGCAGAAGTTGACCATGTTGAAGTCCAAATTACATTTGTTCATGTAATCTTGCAGCAAATACATATACTAGATCTCCTTAGGGAAACTAGAATGCGCAGCTAACTTCGTAATTTATCCACCTATTGATGAAAAGATTGTGCATTAGTAAAAAGAGAGAGATTATCAGTGCTGGTGGGAAAATTGATTTACTTCCTCACTTACTAGACCTAAATTGTTATTAAGAAAACTCAATTATATGTAAAAACAAGTTTCAATTATCCCACTTATCCCCCACTAAGCTGAGGAATATTGTAGAGCTGTGCCAAATATTTTTCAAAGAGTTTTCTAGAAGTAACTAATCAACTTAGCACCTCGATAAGACGCAACTGTGGATTGCAGTCCACGTAAATGAGCAATTTTCTTGAAGAACAATATAGTGACACTGGAGGCGTCAATAGTTTTATAACAAGGAATAAAATGTTCTATTATAGAACTTGTCCGCAACGATGAAAATAATATTGTGACTCCTAGAAGTTTAAGGCAAGGCAATCCTAGAATAAAGTGCATGTGAAGGTCACGCCAAGTGGTATGCATGTGGAATTGGAAGTGTATGTGTATCCTAGGGGGATTTAAGTCTACCTAATTGACACATACAATATCAGGAGATAATTCGAGCAATGTCCCCCTTTTTTTTTGGGGTGGGGGTGGGGGTGGGGGTGGGGGTGGCAATAAAACCTATCTCCTACTAAGGCTATTGTCTTGTCCCTTCCTAAACATTCCATTGGACCTTTGGTTTGTAGTTGTCAAATCTAAAAAATTCTCTAAAATCTCTGAGTGAACTATGATGGATACACAACTACCCTTTGGAAAGATACGTATCCAAGAAAGGTCACATGTTCTTGAGAAGGGTTATTAAGAGGTGTTTAAAATTGACACTGAATCCTGGACAATGAGGATATTTGTCTTTAAATCACTCAAAACTTACGACATTATCTCTCGTAGCAGCACGGCTTAGGGTATGTCCAGCCTTATTCTGAACCTCATCACAGTTATTAGACCAAAACTATGCTTTATGATACTACTTTTGGGTTGTTAAATGTCAAAATATCCGATGTTAAGAGGAACCATGTTAGAATAGATCAGGCAAGGAGTGAAAATATATGTAAACAATTAGGTGCACCAATTGAGTAAAAAATAAGTAACGACTTGGATGACTGGGGTATGCCGCAAAGACATTAAGAAACTTGAATTTATACGAGTGATGCAATTCTGGTCTAGTACATGTTAAAAGATTGAAAAATGTCCAAAATTAACTTTACCTGGTTTGGTTTGCGTTAGAACCTCTTGTATGGAGACGTAGTAATGGATCAAAGAGGGTAGCAAAAAACTATTTATCTAGCTTATTTCAAATCTATTGGGAATAAGACTTAGCCCCTGTTTGACATCCTTAAAATTTTAAAAACTTTGTTTTGAATAGTATTTTTTTGGAGAATGTGTGATTAAAAAGTATGGAAAAGTTTTGGGTTTACATGTAGAATATTTTATTGTGTGAATGTGTGGTTGAAAATGAGTATGAGAAATATATTAAATTAAAATTAACGGATTTCAAACAGGGGCTTGGTAATTCTTGAAGTTATTGACTAAAATGAAGAATTGGAGCTAGGTTTTAATCTGGGTGAGGGAGCATATCCTTAATTATCTGATTATGGTTTTCATGTGGTTCTTTGAACTCTAACCCTTAGATTAGGAGCTGTCATGTTATTGATAAGCTAATTGTATCTGGACAATGGTAATATAATATAGTTGGTTCTAAAGTTTTTCTTAGCTGACCTTAAATTTATTGTTCAGATCACATTGAACTGATGTATTATACATGCATAATTTATATTTTGGTCTATCATCACACATGCCTAAGGCTCTTATTGAATTGTATATTATGATTATCATCATTAACGTTTCATCAATAGGAATAGGAACAGTACTGATAAACAAACAAGCATACATATGTTACTCTTAGGTCTGCCTTTATCTATTCGTTTTGAACAGTTAACATTACACAGTCATTTTTCTTGCTTTCTTTGCAGATATGGACATATGCTGATCAAAACCGAAGTGGTTTCCTTGGTCGTCCCGAATTTTATAATGCTCTTAAACTTGTTACAGTGGCACAAAGTAAGCGGGAGTTGACTGCAGATTTAGTGAAGGCTGCTTTGTATAGTCCAGCTTCAGCTAAAATCCCTGCTCCTCAGATAAACTTGGCAGCTACACCAGGCTCTCAATCAAATATTAAGGCAGGTGCATCCACCACACAATTGAGTGGTAATCCAGTCACTACTCAAAGTATTGGTGCAAGTGGCCCACTTGGTTTTCCATCTCAGCAAACTCAACTGGTAAGGCCACCTCGGCCTTCACTTCCTAGTTCTGGATTCCAGCCTCATCAAGGTGTTGCTAGCCAAGGAATGCCTGGAGTAGGTGCTATGAATGTTCCTCACCGCCCTAGTTCCTCTGGTTGGGTTGGCGGGAGGACTGATGGTTCCACAGGATTCACTTCTCAGGATTTCAATCAGAGCTCCGGCTCATCTACAACTCAGGGTGGCTTTGGGCCGGGTATGTCAATGTCTGCACCTGTTACACAACCTAGCCCACAGAAGACTACTGGGTTGATGCAACATACTTCATCCAAACTGCAAAATACTGTTCCCTTGGGTAACCAGATTGGAGTGAACGATTCCAAATCGCTTTCAGTTACAGGAAATGGATTTGCATCGGACTCTGTATCTGGAGATGTTTTCTCGGTGACATCATCTCAATCAAAGCAAAATTCCAGAATGCCTTCGTCTCCTGCCAGCAGCGTATCTGCTTTATCATCCACAGCACTGATTTCTGCAGGGGGTCAGCCTACAGTTAATTCAAGTACTCCAGCTCAGCAATCTCCGTACAATCAAACTCAGCAATCTCCTTCCACATTGAAAGCAAACCAACATGTTTCATCGCAGACTTACTCTTCATTTCCTGTTGCATCTGGAAATTCCATTCCTGGCCAAGCTCACCCTCCATGGCCAAGAATGACTCAGGCTGATGTTCAGAAGTACAACAAGGTATTTATGCAGGTTGACACTGACAGAGATGGAAAAATCACTGGTGAACAGGCAAAGGATTTATTCTTGAGTTGGAGGCTACCGCGAGGTACGTTATGTTTTATTAACATCTTGATTGATTCCATTGCAACTGTGCTTCTTTCTTTTTAAACTATCATTTCCTTATAATCTACTTATTATCCTTGTTCTATTAACATCTTGATCGATTGCATTGCAATTTTGCCTTTTTTTTTTTAAACTATCATATACTTATAATCTACTTATTGTCCTTATTTCCGAGCGTCTTTTTTTTTTTATTATTATTATTAAATTTTGGCATAAATATCTTATCCATTCATAAAAGATTGTTTGTCCATAGTTTGAAATATGTATGAGATAGAGTTGGGGCAATAAATTGAAATTCTAGAGGGTGTAAATCAGCACAACCCGGTTTGGGGGTGGCCCACCTCGTCTGGCTGCACATTTTGACAGGCCATGTTGGCCTGGCTGCATATATGCTTGGGGGCTGGGGCTTTGCGTGCTGTCAATCTTAGGGGTGAACACGATTCGGTTTGGGCAATTTGGACAAATTTTCAAACCAAACCACTTAAAGCGGTTTGAAATTTTTTCTAACCAAACCAAACTACTTCAATTTCTAAATCATCAATTTAAACCATTTTTTTCGGAAATGTTCGATTTAAAACCACGGTTTAACAAAAAATATATATATCAAATAATTAAATCATAAATATTAATCTATTTTTCGCGTTAAAACATAAATTGTATCATTAAAAATATTACAAACAAAATTTCTATAATTCTAATAATTATAATGCATCAACATGAAAGAAATATATTAACTTCTTAGTCGATAATAATTGGCGTAACATATGCAATTATAACACATGATTAATTCTTTACATAAATATAAGAATATAGTACATGAATTCATTGATTATAACCTTGAGGGGTAGCTCAATTGGTCAGGCAATTAGTCATGTCTTGGGTTTGCTCCCCAGTGGTCACCAGTTCGAGTCCTCTCAGGGCCACTGAGGTGAGTACCCGACTGTAAACTTCAGGGCTCCGTGGAATTAGTCGAGATGTGCGCAAGTTGGCCGAACATCCACAGTTATCAAAAAAATAAAATCCATTGATTATATTTAAATGATATAAAACAACTAATAATAGAAAGATCAAATACGATAATTCCTTCTATAACTTTTTGTGAACCATCAACTGTTTCTACCTCATCCAAATATTAATGAATGACTATAGACTCCTTTTACTATGCAACCATTTTTTAGAGCAAATCACCACCTCAACCATATTTGCACTTAAGGAACTCCTAAATGAATCAATAATTCGACTATTAGTAGAGAATACATATTCAAAAATAATTGTGGATATTTAAATAGCTAGCATACCTTTAACAATTTGAGGGACAATTTTGTATTTATTTGTATTCAATTTTTACTAAAGTAATATGTTGATAGACTCTTTGGTCAAATCTTCAAAACGAACATTTAAATAATCAACTAAATCATTATAGCAATTATCAGTAAAATCTAAATATTGAATTAAAATGTAAATAATTAATCAAGTGATCTGATCATAAAATTGAGACACAATTAAACAAAAAAATAATGTCAGCTAAAAATTTAAGGACCTTGGCACAAATTAGAGAAAAAAAAATAAAAATGGACAACACAACTACCAATAAAATATAATAAACAATTACCAAACAATAAGAAAATCTGAATAAACTTACCTGAAAATTAAGTCGAAATTCTAGAAAATTATTAGTAGAGGAAAAAGAAATGTGAGTTTGAATTTATAAAATCTAGATTTAATGTCTACTCAATTGTAAGGAAAATTTGCAGTAGCGATATTTAAACCTATCCAATTTTTGCAAACTTTAGCCTTTATTTTATGTCAGCGAAGGTACCTAACCTTTCATAAATATGCAGTTAGAGTTCAAATGGATGGAAAACATTCATTTGACCATTAGTTGATCAAAAAAGTGGACTTTGACCAAGTTTAACTAAATTGAAAGGGGTAAAATAGTAATTTGTATTTTCCTCATATTAAATAAGTTAAAAAAAATAATTTTAAAACCCAAAAAATAAAAATAAATATATAACCCCACCCCACCCCACCCCACCCAAATCAAAATCGGCGAGATCTTTTCTTCACCGACACCATCGCCACCACAACTCCCACTCACCACCACTCACTACTACTGCCAGCACCCTCCATCGCCACCTTCAAGTTTACTGCACGTTCGAAAATCAAACCAAGAAAATTCACCCCATACTCAAAAATCAAACCAAGAAAAATCACTGATTTCATCTCTATCAAACCTAGAAATCAAATCCAACCCCACCCAAATTAAAAGCATAATTGGTTTTCTCCCAAGTGAGCTTGTGAATGGGGAAATTACAACAGTACGACATCGGGATTTGAAATCCTAAAAGCTGCGTCGATTGTTTGTCCTATTTTTTGTTGAAATACCATAATCAGATTAGACATCTCGATTGTGGGAGTTGATTGGTGATACTTCGCGACGGTGGGTGTGATTTGAAGAGTTGCCTGCAGTTTTTGAGTTCGCAAGTGGGGGGGTTTTTGGTGGTTATTTCGACGACGGGTGGAGTTAAGGCTAGTGGTTGGGTAGGATGTGTAGTGGAGGAATGAGGGATTTTCGATGATGTGTGGGTCTGATGATTTGGACGGTGTTGGGGGAAGAATATAACCAGTGGTGGTGTCGGCCAGTGTTGGTGGCTAATTTTCAGTTGTGGGGGGTAGGCTGGGTGTGAGAAATAATTTTTTATTTCTTTGATTTTTTATTTTTTGTTTATTTATTTTGGCCTTGTTTGAGCCATATTTTTTTCTCCTTGAAATGAAAAATATGATCGTTATTCATCACATCAACATTTAAATTCAAATTTTCTATTTCTTGTGTAGGCCCAATAACGGCTATATTTTTCATTTTTATTTTCAAAAAAGTTGGCTCAATCAGGGCTTAATGTGAAAATTGTAGACTTTCCATTTTACCACTTTCAATTTAGTCAAAATTGGTCAAAGTCCTATTTTTTTAGTCAACTAACGGTCAAATGGATTTCCATCCATTTGGACTCCAAATGTATATTTCTAAAACGTTGGAGATATTTGCTAGCACAAAATGAAGGTTAGGGTAAAGTCTGCAAAAATTGAAAATGTTAGGGACGTTTGCTGCAATTTTCCTCAATTGTAATGGGCAGTCGATTAATATGGTTCAATAGTTATTCAACACTTAACTCAATTTGAGGGTTTTGCATTCACAATTGGGATAACTTATGGGTATTGTGTATGATTTAATTAATTAATTGGATGGATAATTGTCTGTTTATGTATTTAGTTTAATTGAGTTATGTCTAATATGAATTCATCTTCTTAACTGGGATGTGTTTAATTCTAGCCCTTGTTTAAGCCCCATTTTTTGTGAAAAATAAATTTTGTGATAGGGACTTTTTTTGGAGAATGTGGTTAAAAAGTATGGAAAAGTTTTGGATTTACGTGCAAATTATTTAATTGGGAGAATGTGCAATTGGAACTAAATTTGTAAAAAAATGTGATTTTGGATAATGGGGTTCAAACATGGACTTAATAATTTTTTTCAATTTTTTTTTGTAAATGGTTTGGCGGTTTGAAACAGTTTGCAAAGATTGAAACCTAAATCAAACCATTTCAAATGGTTTGGTTCGGTTCAGAATCAAAACGTTGACGGATCCATGTGGGCCCAAACCAACTGTTTCAAAAAAATGGTTTCGATTCAATTTTGCGGTTTGACGGCTTAGTTGTTCAGTCCTAGTCAAACCGAACGGTTTCTCATTCTTTATTGAGATTTAAATTTTAATATAAATGAAAAAAGAGAATTGTTGCTTTGTGTCTCTCTTGGCCTCTTGGGACTGCAGAGTACAGAGTTGCCTGTTTGCTGTTTTCTTCAAATAGACTCACAGGACAGAGCCTTTTGCCTTTTAGGTTAGTTTGTTATAAATATTACTGGCCTGTGTCACCTGGCCAAGCATGGGCCGCACGATGTAGTGCCTGGGTTGAGCTTTTCACCTACCATGCCACATTAGGCTTGGGTGGCATGGCCCACTGTTATACCCCTAGGTTTGATAAGATAAGAATTTTTTTTTTTGATAAGATTATACCCCTAGGTTTGGGACTCTAAATATCACTACTTGTTTGAAATCAAATTATCTTCTGAAAAAACATGCATTGCAATTATAACCTGAAGCACCATTTGCATATACATGTACACTATGAATCTAGATTATGTAGATTCTAGAAGGAATTAGAGGACTCTCAAAACTTGTATTGCAACTCTGGTAATGGGAAAATCCTGATACAGTGGCTGCTGTCTCTCCACTTGACATGGATTTTGAGCTGAGAAATTAGACCACTGATGAGAGTTCTGGGTGACATGAAAATATCTATATGGCATTAATAAGACGAGAGAGTTCTATGCCAGTCTGATCCTCACTTTTCCTTTTTGGAATTTTAAGTTTAAAGGATATTAGCCAATTAAATTCAGAATTCTGACCTTTTGTTTTATCACTAAATTATTTTTTATTTTTGTTTATCAGAGGTCTTAAAGCAGGTCTGGGACTTATCCGATCAAGACAATGACAGCAAGCTTTCTTTGAGGGAATTCTGCATTGCTCTCTATCTTATGGAGAGATATAGGGAAGGCCGCCCTCTTCCTACAGTGTTTCCAAGTGGCGTTATGTTTGACGAGACTGTGTTACCTGCCTCTGGTCAACCTAATGCTGCATATGGAAATACAGCTTGGAGACCTGCTGGTTTATGTCTTTCCCTCTAGTAAACTCTATATTGTCCTCCACACATGAACACGTACACACACTTGCAGATAACGATCTCCATTTTGTTTCATGATCTATTACTTTGTTGTTAGGCTTCCAACAAACTCAAGGGACTAGGGGTGCACGGCCAGCCACTTCTGTTGGTGTTGGAAAGCCACCTCGTCCAGTTTCGGTCCCTGGTCGTGATGATAATATGCAGCCAAGCCAACAAAAACCCAAAGTTCCAGTGCTGGAGAAGCATCTTGTAGATCAACTTAGCACAGAGGAGCAGGATTCCCTGAACTTAAAGTTTCAGGAGGCAAAGGATGCCGAGAAAAAGGTGATATGGTGCTGCCAATTGCGTTTTCTCGATATACTCTCTCCCCTTCTGTTTTTCTTTCTCATTATGGTTACCAAAATCAATTCCTATTTCCTGAAATATGGCTATGTACTTGTCCTCCACTCTTAACATAGATTCTCATCCTTTATATGTCTGGATAATTGGCTTTGTAACAAATCTAGAGGTGGTAATCTATGGTGAGTCAGGTTGTGTATGTATGTCTAGAGTAATCTGTTAATATCCTTTAGTTCTTTGTACTTTTGTAATAACTATTTAGAGTTTCCAAAAGAACACTGCTCAACAGTTTCTGTTAACAAGAATAAAGATGCAATTTAAAGTTGATTAATTAACATATGATGCATTAGATGGGTCAAATTTATTAGCTCTTGGGATTGTTTAAATGTTTTGTCTTATTTTTACTTTGCCTTTCCCCCTAAGAGTTTGGACTACAACCTGTTTCTTGTTGGAGTTGAGGCAATAACGAATGTTTCAATACTCATGCCATGTAACTTGCAGCATGAAGCTTTTCCTAAATCTTGAAACAGCAATCATAGAAATTTAGTTGATTATCTGATGTTTCAGTTGAATATTTTTCATCTTACAATCGGCCAGAGAAAGGTTCATTACAATACATGAAGAAGGTTTGAAATATGTGATATTTATATCAGAACCATAATAGCTACTAGTGGATAAAATAGTTCTTAGTCTATATGTTTTTTGTGCTATTTCACTGTTGCAGTCTAAATTTTTCACAAATATAGTTGGATAATTTTACATTATTCAAGAGCTTAACTATCTAATAAAGCTTGGTTGTAGGATGTCAATGTTCAAGTTCTTAGATCTCAAATGAATGAAACTGTATCTTTTGGTTTCTTATCCAAGAATTGAGTTGCTTTCTTTGATTCCCATCTGAAGGATTTCTAAGAGTTTCATATGCTTGAAGCAATTTTGTAAACCTAACACACATCTAGGTCAAAGTGTAAACCTCGTTGTATGGTTTTTTTGAACATGACTTCTATCTGAAGTTATTAATGCATCTTTAGATTTAGCTTATTCCTTCAGTTACACATTGTCCAAATTAAGAATATATTTAACATAGCTTCACAATCCTTTCGAGAAGTCACCTGCTTCTTTGATTATATAATATTCTTTCTCGTTAACGGACTGTTGTTTGAAACTAGGGCAAGTGATGCCCGATATTGTACAAGCATATTATGAAGCTATTCAATTTAGGATGAAAAGATACTAAATAAAGGATTTTGGCCTATTCTAATAATAAATTTGGCCTCTATTTCATCATTGCTGTGGTATTCCTTTAATTTAACAGGGTTAAGAGGGACTCTAATGATGCACATGATGTAGTCAAATGCAAGGTTTTTATTCACTTTACCATGGAGAAAGAATATAGAGGTGGACTGTAGACATATATGTTAACTTTGTTGCTTGAAACTTGAATGTGAAATGAACTGTTAGTTATGCTGCTTTACGTGCCCTTCCTAAACAAACACCTTACCTGGTGTGGTAGTGAGACAAACTTACTGTTCATGCTTAGATATCCTTTCTTGTAGAATTGAATACAGGTTATATGACTTGTATTAATGTGATAAATCCAACCAAATTTCGTGAATCGTGCCAAATGCTTCACATCAAACTAGGGCTATGCAATAAACTTGACCCTTACCTTCCTTCCATTTCAGTGGGCGGCAAAGTTAACCAAGTTAGAATGTCCTTTTGTGGTTAAATAGAAATCTGCTTCTTAAGTGTAAGTTTTCCCCCTGTGCAATATATATGTGGTTTGCATTTTCGTGACACGAGCACAGTAAGATATACTTCTTGAGGAAAAAAGTGATTGTGTCCCCTTTTCCCCATAAAACCTTACTTGATTTTGCAATGTTCATTTGCACGTTTGTCTATCTTTTCAATGCAGGTATCAGAACTGGATAAGGACATTTTAGATGCTAAAGAGAAAATTCAGTTTTTTCACTCGAAGATGCAAGAACTTGTGAGTTTATAGTGTCTTTCACATGCTACGTCGCCTGTGTTTTGGCATTCAGATTCACTTCGAAATGCATTTAGTTTTAAATAAACTACTGCTATGTTGGATGATTCTACCTTTCCCATAATTTCACTAGTTCACTTTACATCCATGTGTTAGTTGATAAGAGAGAGGCAGGGAGATGTAGATGTAGTCATGTAGAGTGACACACATCGTATTTCAGGGCCTTTGAGTCTCATTACATGTAGTCTATAGATAATTCATTTGTCCCATGGTTGACACAATCTTTGTTTTGGACATATAAAAGCTAGCACATGCTATTTGTTATACTATATTGAAATATAATATTTTCACAATGCATCATAAACCTTCTTGCACTAATACCTACCATTTGTTGCCAGATTCTATACAAAAGCAGATGTGATAATCGGCTAAACGAGATTACTGAAAGAGTTTCCGGTGACAAAAGGGAGGTATATCTTTGATGATAATGGTTGCATTTATATTCAGAGATACCTGCTATTTGTGTGACACACTTGACCAAGTTATATCACAGGCTGACACATTGGCAAAGAAATATGAAGAGAAGTACAAGCAGGTTGGAGATGTAGCATCTAAATTAACCATTGAAGAGGCCACGTTTCGTGATATTCAGGTATTCTGATTCTTTCTGCTGCTAGACTCTACCAGAATATATGTTTACTCTGGCTTGTCCTTTTTCTCTTTCTGCTATCTATATATAGACTTTGTACTTTCACAGTTTCACCAGATTTGTCAGATTATAAGGTTGACTGTATTGTATGTAGGAGAAAAAAATGGAACTATATCGAGCAATTGTCAAGTTGGAACAAGGCAGTGCTGATGGTATTCAGGTATGCTCTACCATCTTATGATTTCATGAAGACTTGTGGAGTATTTTTAAAAATAAATTTTGGTTTCTCCAGGATCGTGCTAATCAGATCCAGTTAGATCTTGAGCAGCTCGTAAAAGCCTTAAATGAACGTTGCAAAACTTATGGATTACGTGGAAAACCAACTTCATTGGTTGAGCTTCCATTTGGTACTGAAATCATCATAGTTATAATTGAGCATTTTCATTTCTTTCATTCTTCTTTAGTATGAACTAATCATCCGGTCGATTATTGGGGATTCTACTATTGGTCACCATAAATATCTATTCTTAATTCATCTAGCTTTTCTATTGCATTGGTTTATCTCTTACTTTTATGTTACTTACAGAAATCTGCATATAAAATCTAAACCCATGAAACAATTTTTGGTTTGCCTTTCAGTTCCTTCTATGTGCTACTAGTTCTTTGTTGTGACTCCATTTTGGTTATTATTTTTTTACTTGGACTGTTTCATTCGTGCCTAACCTTTTTCATATCTTGGGGAAGCTATATTGTTTTAACTTTGAAGTCGGTGTGAAACAGAGAATATGTCGTGTGTGATCACTGTTTTTCATCTTTTCCATTGATCAGATCCTCAGTTGTAATTACATACATATTTTTCATTGTAAGCGTTATTTTCAATTGGCGAGTCACATGATGAAATTGAAATATTGGACTTTTTTAGGTTTTCTCATTCACTGCTTTTCATATACATGGCCCTACTGGCATGTATTTAACTATTGAAGTAAGAAGCTTAGAGCCTATTTGTGGTAGTGCCAAAGTGAGCCCCATCTGGCAGCCGAAGCAAGAGTTGATGGAATTAATATTAGAAATCTTTGTGGATACATTTAGTTCATTTTAGAAAATACCGAATTGATTTCATTAATGACTTGGTAATTTCAAAGATGGATCAAACTCAATTTGTCATGCTCCCTGTTGAATATTTTGTTCATATTTGATTGAGCCTTTTTGTTGTTACAATTTCTGTTTAGGTTGGCAACCTGGTATACAACAAGGAGCTGCTGATTGGGACGAAGTTTGGGACAAGTTTCAAGATGAAGGTGCTCTTTGAAATTTAATAGCTGTGTACATAAAATATACTTTATACTGGAAACTTATGATGTCCTAACTCCTACAATATTATCAGCAAATTTCCATGTTGAATAAATGTAAATACCTAGTCTATTTACATGTCCATCAAAAAGTGAAAAAAATTGAAGTGTACTGTGTATCAATTATCTTTTCTAGTGAGATCCCGCTGATTCCTCTTGTTGCACTTTCCTCAATTTCAGGATTCACATTTGTCAAAGAGCTTACTCTTGAGGTTCAAAATGTCATTGCCCCTCCCAAACCCAAGTCTTCATTGTTTAGAGAGAGAACATTTACTGCCTTAGATGACAATGTTGCTGGAAAATCACCCTCTAATGCCGATGAGAAATCAGAAGTGGTTAGTGTCGGGGAGAGGACACCTGAGGCAGAGGGGACAAATACCCACAACTTAGATGAAACAGCAAGTCCACCAGAGAGTCCTGCTGGAAGTAATGCAGTCAAGAGCCCATCAAAGGAATTCCAAGATCTTCATACTAGAAAGGATATTACCGTAAATGGTTCACCCCATGCGTTCGAGACCCAGAGGTAGTGAGATTATTTTCTTCCTCCCGCTCTGTTGTGACCAGTATTCGGGTTGAGCCTCTGATTAGTAGTTCCAACTGTCGTACAATTTATGTATATCTATATATGCTGCTTTTTATCAAAAATTTCTGATGTAATGGATTTTTTAATGCATTTAATATGCTGGTGCTGAATCTGTACTTTCTAGGGACAGAGGTTATGATGAACCGGGATGGGGTTCCTACGATATGCATTATGATATGGATGGGACATGGGATTTCAATCCTCTCTCTACCAAGGTATTTGAGAATGCTTTGATGTTCATGCCAAATATTTTACTAGCATTTACATTCATTATAGATTGTATTCTAGTTATACTTCCACTGTTAAACCAAAATTTGTCAATTGTTTTCACTTATTTTCTTTTTTGTTTTTTTAGAAGGTATATATGCATCCTTATCTTTACCCTCCCCCTCTCCCTCTCCCTCTCACTGTCACCCACCCCGTCCCTACACGAAATATAATAAAATAAAACTGTGTTGAGCTGATGCACTAGTTTAAAGTTTACCACATGGGAGTTTGTTCTCGTCTTATTTGTTCACCACTGTAATGCAGGACTCAGATGGTAAGAGGCATAGTGAAAGTTCTTTATTCGGTTCAGATAACTGGGATCTACCACCAATTAAAACCGGGTCGACAGCCACAGATGCAATGTTCCCAAAACAGGGCCCTGTATTTGATTCTGTTCCAAGCACCCCCATTACAAATTTTGCCAGCTCTCCACACATAGATAACATTTTCCCAAAGCAGGGTCCACTTTTTGACTCTGTTCCAAGCACCCCAATTTCTAATTTTGCGAGCTCTCCGCACATAGATAACATTTTCCAGAGGAAGAGCACATTTGCTTTTGCAGATTCTGTCCCAAGCACCCCAATGTTGAGTTCTAGCAACTCTCCAAGAAGTTTCAGTGAAGGTTTAGAAGATCATTCATTTAACAGCTTCTCCAGATTTGATTCCTTCAACACGCATGATAGTGGCCCTTTTGCATCTCGGGAAACCTTTTCGAGATTTGATTCCATGCGAAGCACAAAAGATTCCGACTTTGATCAGGGGTACTTTGCTCCACAAGAGTCACTTACAAGATTTGACTCATTCCGCAGCACGGCAGACTCCGAGTATGGACTCTTCCCTCCACGCGATTCAATTACCAGATTTGATTCCATGGGCAGTACCAGAGACTCCGAGCATGGCCATGGTTTCTCATCCTTTGACGATGCAGATCCATTTGGATCAAATGATCCTTTTAAGTCTTCACATGAGACTCAGACTCCAAGGAGAGATTCAGACAGATGGAAAGCGTTCTAGGACTAATTTTTCACTAGTTTCTGTCTCAGTCGAAGCTTGGTGTGAGGGTTCTTGGTATAGTTAAGGCAATTCGGTTCTTTCATTTGACAACTCAGCGTGTTCCAATCTGTCACTGATTTTGCCCTTTTACCCTAGAAATTCATCCTTCCTTTTCTTTTCTATAATTATGCCTTAATATTTGCTCATATTCATTTTTTTCTTTACCAGCTAGATTGTGTAATGTGGAGGCATTATGACGGCTTTTTGAGTTAAATTTGATGGTCAAAATTGTTATTTTTGTTTTGATGTAATATATATAGGATGATATAAACGTTGTGAATGTGAGTTTTGCCGTTTTGATGTCTCCATTTGCTTTGTGGTGTTTATTTTGGTTGTTCGTTCCTTGTTTGGTATGTTAGATAGGTGTGAACGTACCTGTTTGTAACGTGCCTTTAGGCGAGTATTAAGAAGGTAATGTGTCTATGCATAAGTTATGCATTAGACATGATGTCATGAAAGCATTGCCTCTCTAGTTCTGTTTAAACGCATTTGCGCGCGAATAAAAGCATGCTCAAATATTCATAACGATAGTTTTAGGAACCTTGCTATCTTGCCTGAAGAGGTTCACCCTTTTGATCGACCCCCTTACGTGGGGCGTGCTGACATTTTTTAATGCACTTTTATTGCACACGGGTTCCACCTCCACGGGAGTAGAAGTCAAAGAAGGGTGTCATTAAAAGTTCACTTGCATAAAAGATCGAAAACCTTTACTTATTATTACATTTGTGATTTGTGTCCTTAATTTTTATTAATTTTATTTTTTATTCTTGAATTAAAACAAGTTGTCCCTGGTGATAGTTTTTATTTAAAAATCGTTAAATTGAGTAAAAAAGACTTATATGTCGCTTATAATTTTTAATTAAGTTCAGAAAAATATAAATAAGAGTAGATATTTGTCCCTGTTTTAAAATAGGCTAACAGTCTTTTGGACAAAATTGTGAGTAAAACGTCAAAGGCAAAAATATGATTGAAAAAAAGTGAAGGAATATAAATATGAATGAATGAAGGTGTTGTAGATCACCTAAGCCGTTCGTACTCATAGTGTGTGTGTGTTATAAAAAGAGAAAAGAGAAGATAATAAAAGTTAATAAACTTGTATATTTTATTAAGAAACAAGATCAATATTTATAGGGTCTAAAATAAGAGTTACAATCTAAATGAAATAGACTTTTTGAACTAGATAAGACTTATCTAAAGCTCGTTTGGGAGATATTAAAATCGGATTAAAATTGAAAAACTAGTCGTTATTGTTGACTTTTATTAGACAAGTGCAACCCAATAACAGTTATATTTTCAGTTTTAATTAGTACCAAACATGCTCCTATTATATATTATGATAATACTAAATAATCATCTCATTATTTTACAACACTTCTCATTTGATGATTATTTGTACAATAACTGCATCGTTTAAACCATGTTTTATAAAAATTCAATGGGACAAAAAAATCAAACGAAGGAAAAAGAGTACAGTTATTTTGGAGTATTAAATATAAATGATGCCTCATTAAAGTCTTGCTAGGAAAATCCACTGGGATAAAACCTAAGTGAAGAAAAAAGAGTACGTTACTTCCCTGATGTTGATAACTGAAAATCTTTGGGTCGACACATTCCAATCTTGTAAACTAGTTTCTTGAATGTAGATGTTGACAGTGCTTTTGTAAATAAATCAGTCACATTGTCACTTGAACGAATTTGTTGAATATTGATGTCGTCATTTTTCTTAAGCAAGTGTGTATGAAAGATTTTTGGAAAAATATGTTTCGTCTGGTCACATTTGATATAACATCCTTTGAGTTGTGTAATATAAACAGCATTATCTTCATACAAAATTGTTAGACTATCTTTTGTTGAAATTAATTCACACGATACTTGGATATGATGAGTCATATTCCTCAACCATACACATTCTCGGTCTGCTTCATGGATTGCAATAATCTCAGAATTATTTAAGGATGTTACTGNACTATCTTTTGTTGAAATTAATTCACACGATACTTGGATATGATGAGTCATATTCCTCAACCATACACATTCTCGGTCTGCTTCATGGATTGCAATAATCTCAGAATTATTTAAGGATGTTACTGTCAATGATTGCTTCACAGATCTCCATGATATAGATGTTCCTCCATGTGTAAAACGTATCCTGTTTGTGATTTAGTTTTATGTGGGTCGGAGAGATAACCTGCATCTGCATATCCCACTCTAGCAGATCCCGACTTTTAAGAATAAAATAATCTCAAATCAATAGTACCCTTTGAATAATGAAAAATATGTTTACACTATTCAAATATATTTGTGTTAGGGTACAGCTATATCTTGGAAGGAGATTTACAGAAAACGTTATGTCGAGTCGAGTACAATTTGCAAGATAA
>CAIGRO010004557.1:0-12255 GCA_903798355.1 Fraxinus baroniana
ATCCGATTTAAGGAAACCGTGTGAACACGGGCCTTCGGTTTGATTATCTAATTTGATGCTCCATAATATTTTATCCTACAAATTCTTTGGGTAAGTCATTCTCTTCATTATGACCCATTTTTTTGTTATTAATTTTCAAATGAATTTTAAATGTTGTGTGATTTGTAAGTTCTTTGCAGGGATATTTCTTAACTCCTATATTAGATTATTAATGGAGTTTCTCATTATGAATGTTCCAGTAACCAGGTCTATTTCAAACCCTTGGCTTGTTACACAAATAATCCGGGTGAATTTTGTAGTTCCTT
Organism: Fraxinus baroniana; assembly: GCA_903798355.1. Classification (NCBI taxonomy): domain Eukaryota; kingdom Viridiplantae; phylum Streptophyta; class Magnoliopsida; order Lamiales; family Oleaceae; genus Fraxinus; species Fraxinus baroniana. The sequence goes on from CAIGRO010004557.1 coordinate 306, forward strand.
TTTCATTTCTAGGTGTAAATTCGAAATCTCGGGTCATGATTTGTACTACTGCAGACGCTCCTGAATTATGAATTTAGCAAAAGATTGAGCTGGAATTTGGAGAACAAATGGCGTGCTACTCCTTTCAAAGAATTCTTTTTTGTTTAGCAAACAATTTTTTGGTGTCTTAAAGAGCTTCTAACGAGTTGATTAGTTTCTCAAAACCACGTACCAACTATTCTTCAAACATGCTGTTTAAAAAGGTAAAGTACATTTTTTGACATTGACAACCATGCTCGGCTTAATTTAACATTTTCAACTCATTGAATTGTTTAATTTTTTGCAATTTAGGGTTTTGGTAGAGTGTGTTGTAGTTTGAGATCTGATTGGTGTACAGTTGCTCTGAATGTTTCTTTGTATAGTGTAAGTACACGTGCTGAAAGTGCTACAATTTTTGATTCAGCTGACCGTAGAGATGGATTAGTGAACCCCAGTTCTTCAAACGGTAAGAGTTATGCTCAGTGATGGAACATCAATCATTTATAGGGCATACTACAAGTTTCTTGGTACGTCAAACCATCTATGCTGAATTCGTTCAAGTAATGGCTAAAGGTCTTCTATTATAAAGTCTCACTTGTTATTTGTATATTCCTTCAAAAATTTTGGAGATCACGGATTATTTCGAGGTCACAAATCAATAATATTATAGGTCATAGATTATTTTATTGGTCGCGGATCAAAAAATTACAGGTCACAGATTAATTTTTAGTCACAAATTGTCGGATTTTAAGGTCACAGATAGTCCATTATGCAGTCACAGCTAGTCTAATCTGTAACCACCGTCAACACTTGCGACCACCAGTNAACACTTGCGACCACCAGTTCAACGTTGTCTCTAGTAGCATCACCACCACCATCACCGCCAAAACAACCACCACATCGTCACACTGTTCCTCCACCACCTCAACAGACCCATCGCCCCACCACCGTTGTCGTCGCCGCCGCCAACAAAACCACACCCACTATTCATCCAACCCAACCCCCGTCACTGAAAAATACTAACTGCAACCATGACCTGCAAACCGCCCCTACAGACATTGCAACCCGCCATCGCAACGCGTAAATTTTGGCACTGTGACGGTGCTTAGCAGCACCACGAAGATCTGGCCCAAATTAAAAAAATGCAATTGAAAGCATAAACTTCACTATTCATCCAACACATCCACAGTAGCATCGCTGGAAAACGAGAGCCGCACCTACGACACCCAAGGCGCCAGCAATCCGCAACGCCAGCAACCCTAACCCAAATCTACTGTTGGGCACTAAATCCGCTTCCGCCGCCGCCATCGCCGCTCTAAGAGGCGATGTCGCCGATCCGAGAGGCGATGCCACTTCGCAATATTGACAAGCGACGCTGCTCAAATGAAGCCACTGTGGCGGCGACGTCGTGAGAGTCGCATCGACGATGCCTTCAGTTGCGGGGAAGAGAGAGAGAGGATAAAATTAGGGATCGGGTAATTATAATTTAGATGGAGATTAATTAACATCTGATTTTTGTATAAATAAAGTTTATATCTGAAATTTGAATTTTAAAAGTCTGGTTTTGTGTAATTTCCTCAAGTAATTTTTGACTCCCATAACGTAGAGGTGAACGCGGTTCGATTTGGGCGATTTGTGCCGTATTTTCAACTCAAACAATTTTATATAGTTTGATTTTTTTTCAAACCAAACAATATTTTGCAGTTGGTTCGACTTTATGCGATTTTTAAAAATTGAAACCTAAATCAAACAATTTTGAAACGGTTTGAGGGTAAAAAATTGAGGGCCCACATGGACCAAACCAACGATTTCGATTCGATTTGCGATTTCACGATTTTTTTTATTTTTTTTTTTGTATAATTCCTACCAAAAAGCTTACCAAACAAAAGCTTCAAAGTGTTTATAAGTGAAAATCAGATACATGTTTTGGAAAAAGAAAAATTATAATAAAAAGGAACCATTGAATTGTAGATAATAATTTTAAAGCGAGTTTAGGAGAACTTAAAATTCAATTAAAATTGAAAATATAGTCGTTATTTGGTCTCATTCGTCTAATAAAAATCAACAATAACGATTAATTTTTCAATTTTAATTCGATTTTAATCTCTCACCGTCTAATATTTAATTTTGACTTAAATGATTGTAATTTATCATAAACATGATCGAATAACTTTTTATAGAACAGTGCCGTAGACCCTAGTCCAGTTATCCTAGTCTCCTAGAGATAGAGAGAGGAAGAGGATCTAATGGCGACATCATCGTCGGATGATTTCTCGGTGGTGGTGCTGGCGTCGGATCTGGGCGTCGACGCCCGGCCATTTTTGTACCAATCGAACGCACAACAACAAGAAGCAGCTGAAGATGACAACTGGCACGACTGCCCCTCTCATCTACCCTCCTCCGATGACCATGATTTCTCCGATCTCGAAGCCCTCCAGTTCTTCCGCCTCGAACGTGGCTCTGATAAGTCTGGCAATCGCATCTTCCGAATCGTCGGAAAATATTTCCCCGGTAATAAGTAGTTGATGTGTGTTTGTGTGTGGCTTAATTTCCACAAGCGTGCCTGCGGTACATCTTTATTATTTGGTGATGGGATGGAGATATTCAAATTAACACCAAAACTGGATTAGATTCAGAGAGCACGTTCGGCCAAGCTTTTTACTTTTGTGCTCCTTCTTGGCTTATTTCAGCACGCACTGCCAAAAAAGATGCTTAAAAGCTTAGCCAAACATGCTATAAACTAATCCTAATCTGGTCCAGTCTGGTTTACCAAACATACTGTTTTTATGTTTTTTCCTAAATTTTTCTGCTTTGTGTCATTTAGATGTACTTAGTTCAGTCTTGCACTGTGAGTTTTTGGGAGGTAACAGTGAGTTTATGAAGAGAGAAAGGGAAGGAAACATTTACATAATTTTTCACTTCCCTTTTACTTATCCAAATTCAATATTTTGAAATCTTGATGTTTTCCTTACCCTCAATCACCCTATAAAACGCTAGTCTTGTGCTGCCCTTCAGTTAAATACTTGTATGTGCGCACTAATACACAGACTATATTGAGAGATTGCTACTTTGGATTTTAGAACAGAGGTACTTCCTGGATAAAAAATGTTTGTTCTTGTGTGGGTTTGTGCTGGTGGATGTTGTACTAAAATTTTGATCTTTATGTCATGCATTGACCTTTAGCTGTAGGAATTATTCGATTGTTGTGTGGAATTTCTTCAGGAAAAAACGAGTGATTAATGAATTTCGAAAGCATCATCGCCTCTGTGCAAGAATCCAGAATTTGATCAATCACTCGGTTGCCATTGCACCGCGTTCGAGTGGTACATGTATAAGTTGTCTGCCTATGCAGCTGTAAAGGCATCCGAAAGTATAGGGATTCGGTATTTGTATTACATGATTCTGATTCATGTAGAATCTTATTATTCTCTCAATATAATATAAATAATTATGACTTCGAGGTCTTCTCTTGATAGGTCATCTATAAATCTCTGGGGTGTGTGCTCGTGTTTAGCGTTTGAGAGCTTATCTGTTTTCTTTTCACAGTTTACTGCATCAAATTTTTTCTTCTCTTTGGAAGCGGTATGTTGTGCTAAAATTTGGGTGGAGTGATTACTATATTTACCTTTTCTATTATTGCATTTGCTCACCATGATGGTGAAAAAAATTAGTTTGGAACTTGAATGTTTTCCTTTGAAGATGTTCACTTTATTTGATTGCCTCCTTGATTTTGACTGAGCATTATGTTTGAACATCAAGAGCTAATGAAACAAAAATAATTGAGAACTCTCACCCACTGATGGAATGCTATTTGAAACATTGAGACTCTTTATTGACTATTCTATTGGCTAAATGTTATGGAGCTACCAGTGGGCAATGTCTTTTTCATGTTGATTTTAGTGTGCTTGCACTCGTGTTTTGTGAAAAAATGATACAAGCTAGTTTAATGTGATAGTATTGTAATGATTGATTAACTTAACTTTTGATGGACAGCAAGGTCTATAATCTGACTTGTGCATTTTCCTTTTTATTTTTGATTAACTATTTTAACCATGTATTGATGCTCTTTTATATAACCAGCTGCTGTAATTAGTGGAGAACGACTGAAAAAATATGTGTGTCACAAAATTTTGACGGAGTTGCCAGAAGGACCATTTTGTGTTGTATACATGCATAGTACTGTGCAGAAAGAGGACAATTCGCCTGGCCTTACCATCTTGAGATGGATATATGAGGAGCTACCAAATGACTACAAAGACAGGCTTCAGGCCGTGTACTTCATTCATCCGGGGCTTCGGTCAAGGCTTGTCTTGGCTACCCTTGGCAGATTTCTCTTAAGTGGAGGGTGAGTTCATCTATATCTCAACTAGAAACTTAAAAACTAGTAAACTACAGTCATGTATGGTACACACACCGACGACAGACATGAGCAACAAGTTCAGTATGGCATGCATGGTGACGTTGTACTTACTGTTCCTTTATTTTGTTTGTTATATAGCTTATACTGGAAAATCAAGTACATTAGCCGCCTTCAATACCTCTGGCAAGATATAAAGAAGGGAGAGGTCGAGATTCCTGAGTTCGTTCAACAGCATGATGATATTCTGGAACATAGGCCACTAACAGATTACGGAATTGAACCAGATCCTCTCCACATGACACAAATTCCTTCCATGGCCTACACATTTGGAAGGTATGAGTCGGGATGGGCGTCCAGAGAGTACATGTCATAGCCGTGGCTAATCGTAAAGAGTATTAATTGTGTTGTACCATGCGAAAATCCTGGACATTATGAGCGGACACGAGCTTAATGTAATTTCATCTTTTATTTTCACTTTAATAGTAGGCAGGATGATCTTTTACCGCCATTTCTCAACAAAAATAATGTGTAATGTATATAGTGCTGGGAATTTGTAGCTTAAATCCATACTCTTGCGCCTATTTGGTATTCCACTACTCTTCCTACGCTTATACGTGTATTTTTGTGTATTCTGTCTATTGGAAACACACTACTTCCGCTGCCATTTAGGCATGCCTTCTACGCTCATCAACTAAGCTAGAAATGAACTTTTCTTCTCGCAATACTATGTAGCTATCTAAACGTAGCAAGTATATGCAATGTAAATCAGGATGGCCCTTAGAATCTAAGAATCCATCTCTATGTACACACCAGGACCACAAGGAAACATAGATCTGCTAGAGAAATTCGACTTCTCAGTCAAGGAACAGTTGTGAATACAACTTCCAATATAACAAAATAGATGATCATGCGCAAACCTCATAACACAAACTGTTACATTGGTCATTGTAGATAAAATCAGTTGCACGACACATTTTCTACATCTCGAATAATCCTGCCTAGGCATTCCATCATGTAATCCCCATAACAGAAATTGTTAAGAGAGATCTATTATAGTGAAAACCAGTTGAATGACAAATTTCCTATTTCTAGAGTATTCCTACCTAAACATTCCATCATGTCATATATTTCATCAGTTCGACGATGTGATCTATCTCCCGAGACAAAGCCATGAAATGTACCTTTTGCTTCTAAGCAACTCCACCCGGGATGTTTCGTCAAATTTCTGTTTTTCATAGAACTTCTAATTTCTTCCACGACGTCCCACTTTTCAGCACTAGCTTGCACATTGCTAAAGACTGTGATACCCAACATTATCGGGTTCCAACTGAAAAAGCCTTTCGGCTGCATATTCCCCGAGTTTTCGGTCCTCATTTACACTCGAGGCGGCAAGAAGCGCGCCCCAGATTCTACTGTCCGGGAAAATCACGAATTTCAAGATTATAGCCAAAGCCTCCTTCGTCTTGTCAGATCGACCCAATAAGTCGACAATGCAAGTGTAGTGATCTAATTCGGGATCAATGCCAAACCTTGACTTCATAGAACAGAAGAGTTCACAGCCTTCGTGCAGAAGGCCTGAGTGGCTACAAGCAGATAATAAGCTTATAAAGGTAACCGGATTTGGCTTGATTCCGTCCTCCACCATCTGATGGAAAAGTTCCAATGCTTCGAAACCCATTCCATGTATCGCACAACCCTCAATCATTGATGCCCACGTTACACGATCTCTTGCAAGAATTCTATCGAAACAAGTTCTTGCAGCACAAATGCTTCCACATCTAATGTACATATTAAGAGTCGAAGTCTCCAAGGATCTATTTTCTTCATTAGCACTGAAATATGAGTTTCTTACAAGGTATCCATGGACGCTTTTACCCAATTGTAGAGCACCCATGTGTGTGTATACAAGAAGGTTTCTCATGTTTTCAGCCATGGGTTGAACACCTGCAGCTAACATTTGCCAAAACAATTCAATCGCCTCTTTGAAGTACCCGTTTCCAATGCACCCCGACATCATAGCACCCCCAAGTAATACAGTTTCTATACAAGACTTCTGTGAATAACTGAGCAGATGCCTCCAAATCGGCACACTTTGCATAAAAATCCAACAAACTTGTCCGTAGAATATCATCGCAGATTCCGCTCTTTATTGAAAGGCAATGTATTTGCCAAACTTGACTAAGGTTCCCAGCCTCCGCCAACCCCGAAACAAGTAAAGTTAATGTCTCAATGCTTGGTTTCAACTCGTTCCAAATTTTACGGAAACAATTGGTCATATTCAAAGTATTTCCTTCTGAAGAATACAAAGACATCATTATATTCCAAGAAACAACATCTCGTTTATCAATTTCATCAAAAAGAGTTTCTGCATCATCAGCATCACCAACGTCAGCATAGATTTTCAAGATCGAATTTTTCACCGACTGATCAACCAAGAAACCACTTTTGAACGCATAACCTTGAATCTGTCTCCCTTCAACAACACTTGAGCATATTTGTAACATCACTAAAATTGTCACTGCATTAGGCTCCACCTCTTTCCGCATTTCACGAAACAATCCAGAAGCACAACCAACATTCCGTTCACCAATATAACCCGAAATCATCGACGTCCAAGACACCAAATCCTTGTGAAGCATTTCACCAAACATCTTCAGAGCATTCTCAAAACACCCACTTTTTACATAAGCCTCGATCATAGTATTGCAAAAGTAAACATCAGATTCAAAACCCATTTGAACTGCCACAGAGTGAATCATATCTGCAAATCTTTTGCCACTTTCAAGCAACACAACCGATCCATTCAATATTGGAAGTGTATAACTATCATGTGGAACACCCTTTTCTCTCATTAGCTTATAAACACAAAATGCCGATCCAACAAAACCCGCATTAACATGTGCTTTGATGCTTGAATTCCAAACAAAAGCATTGGGTTCATTCCAACACTTAAGCAAAGAAACAGAGCTATCAACACCATTCAATTCAACATAAAAAGATATGAACTTTGAAACTATTGAAAGAGGTAACTCATGCCCATTTGAGACTATTATAAAAGCATGGATTTTCTTCAGAGTTTGAAGGCTTTTGCAAGAGTTTAGGCTGGATAATAGAGAAGACCACAGCTTTGGTTTAAAATAGTGATAATTATGAGTTATCAAGTGACGGATGTAGAATAGTGAAAACGATTTCTTGATTGAAGAATTATGAAGAAAATTTGAGGTTGAATACAGATGAAAAAAGCGATAATAGAGCATAACATTGCAACGAAAGGAAGGAATTTTCAAGAATTGGGAAGATTTCTTGAAGAAGAAATTTTGAGTAGGACAGAATCAATTATAGGTATTTGCCTATGAAAAATGCTAGATGTTATGTGAAGGATCAAGTGACACTTGGCGTCCCCATATCCATCAAGTTGACAATTTAGAATCTATGTGAAAAAATTAATATTAATTTTCGACAAGTTAAAAAATGAAAATTATAAAAAGTGAGTTTGATCATTTTACACACGAGCAAGGTTTTTCAAACACAAAGCATAGAATTTACTTCCATTTTCACTTTGCAAACAGCCCATATGAAAATTTCTATCATTTATTTTGTTCAAAAGAGTCATCAAGATACGAATTTTTAGGCCTACTTACTGAAAATTCCACGTAGAAAAACGACAGGGTGTTGGTTCTCTCTTATTCTCTATTTAGCAAAATTTAAGGCTCTTCCACGAAAAGTGAAGCTCAAGGCGTTCTCTTCGTATTTCAATTTCTAGTTTTAAGTTTTAAATTTATTTTGAATTTTCTATTTTGAGTCTCCATTTTGCGACTGCTAAAAACGCGTTCTTTTCGTCATTTTGAAAAATTATTTTCAAAAAAAAAAATGAAGCTTTGGTTGGTTTAAGTAAAAACAGCCAAAACTACTTTTTTTTTATGTTTTCCTTTTTCTTTGTAAATTTTGAACTTGTTTTTGAAAATTCGTTTATGAAAATAGGTAAATAAACGAGTTTTCAGTGTTTTCAAAAACTGAAAATTAAAATTGGCTAAAACAACAAAGAGAACAAGCCCTTAATACCTAATGTTCTAACAACTGAAAGATATGTTAAAGAAATTATACAAAATTTGCATTGCAATACAACTCATGTCCAAAATTGATTCTACATCATAAATTCGGTTTTCTGACTAACCAATTCGAAAGACTGAGAATAGTGTACACAAGAATTAAGAATTGTGTTTGATCCCAACAACAAAAGATGTAACTAATTTATGAACCTTGGTGTAATAGTTCGACCTACTTTTAAGGAAAACGAAACAATCTCTTAATCAACGTCCACAAAAGCAGTGCAATCGACGTCTTGAAGTGTTAATCTGCCCATGTATAACTCACTTATATGATCAGAACAAATAGGAACACACTTCCTATGTAAATTGTTCTGAATTGAGGACATTCCTTGAACCCAATCATTTTCATCCCTCGAGTTCAAATTCAAATGGTTCTGGAGAAATCGAATCCGGTAAACAGTAGTGTCCGTGCGGTCACAGAAATGCGCTATGCAGCGGTAAGAAGGTTCATCCGAGGCTAATTGGATCAGAACCATTGTCAGCGCCACGTCTACAGGCTTTGGATCCGAAAGATTTCCATCTCCCACCATCTTCACTTGCCGCTCAGTGGGAAAGTGCACCTCCTCAACTCCATCAACACCCGAAACTTTTAAATCCTTCGTGAAATGTCTAATCGCCTCGTGCTTGGTGGACTCATGCTTTTCTGCTAAAGTCAGAATACAAGAAAATCTAAGATGATAACTCACTATAGTTTTAACTTTCTTGAAGTTATGACAACAGCAAAAGAAATCAAGCCATCTTCTCGCAACTCCAGCATACCACTTGATTATATCAACATCTTCAAGAGCCATAAGGAAACTAATTGGCCTTGGACGACCCATATGATTGGTAAATCCAACCATCTTGACTGCCCTGCGGATACGTTCTATAGGTGCATCAACTTTTATACACAGTTTCGTCAAATCCTCGACTGTTCTTTTAGCATAGCTTTGTTCCTCTTCTTCTTCTATTCTTCTCTTTTCTTCCTCCAATGCTTTTTTTGCTTTCATGGGTTTCAAATACTTGTCGACTTGCTTTTGAAAGTTGTCGTAAGAATCCACAAGTTCCCGAGGCAATTGATCTCTAATCCTTTCCAAAGAAAGAAAATCTCCTGTTGACAGCTTCCGATGCCATTCCCATTGCTCGTCCACGGATCCCAAAAAGTCTTGAACTACTTCGTCAGCCCAATTGCTAAAGATTAGTTTCACTTGATTCTCAATCTTGAACTCATATTCGAACCCATTACTTCGTTTTAACTTCTTAAACACATGACTGAATAGCTTCTCACCCAACTTTCTTCTATTTCTTTCTCTAGCATTTCTCAACTCCAAAAGTCTTACTTCTTTCTGTCTGAGATACTTTTTCCGTGCCCTAATCGCCTTCTCCGACATAGGCGGATCAAGAACTGAAGGCGTGACGGCCTGAAGCTCCATCCCCAAAAAATCAATTTTCTCAGAAACCGCACTATGAATAACTGTTTGCACTCTATCCACCCTCAACTCCATTTCCTTCTCCAAATACTTTACAACATTACTTTTCAAATCCATCGTTAACATCTTTGTTCCAGACGTAATAATTAATATTTCATCCAAATACCTAACAGCATATATCTTTAATGGCTTATAAAAGACACTACCCGAAACAGATGCCCTAGAAACAAGCTCATTTTCCTCTACTTTAGGACTCTCTTTGTTAGTTTTAAGCCGCAGTTCTTGAATTTTCTTATCAAACCCATTCAAATATATATTAATCAAAATCGAACTCAATCCGCATTCTTGAGGAAATCCCGTACCTAAATAGCTCCCACCCAATTCAATTTTTACTGCCTCTGATTCAAACAGCCTTTTGATCAAACTAATCAATGCATTGTCTTCAATTTTCTCTTCCAATATCAGACACAGCTTATCAACATGCCTAGCATCAAACAGTTCATGATCAAATTTAACACTAAACCACCAACTGGGATTTTCCACAGAGTTCTTTAAATACCTAAATGCAGTGTGCCGGCCCATGTTAACGCGGCCACCGTAGGAAAAGGTAACAAATCTATCATCATAAATAACTTCAAGTACAATCCTAATAGCTTCAATTACAACTTTAAGTTTCAAATTGGGTAGTACAAGCGGTTTACCTTTGTGGGTCGGTGGAAAAATCGGAACACAACACGAGTTGACGTCAAACCGGTTTTCAAAGAGCTGAAAGGAAAGTTCTTGGAGTGAGAAGAAGTTGGTGGACACTGAGTCAAGACTTAGTGGCAGTGACTCGGGCGAGTTTGGGGTGGTGGTGACCGGGTTTGCATGATTTTTTAAGCTGTGACACGCGGTAAGGAGGAGGGAGGGTGAAGCGATGACGTTTTGAAGGAGATTGTGAAATTTTTTATGGTGGTAGTGGGAGAGGACTATGGATTTGAGGGCTGACAGTGTTAAGGGTTCAATTTCTGTTGTAGGGTTTAGGAGAGTGGAACAATGGCGAAGTTTAAGCGGAGAGGCAGGCGGAGTTTCGGTGAAAAGATGGTGGCTGATGGTGGAGATAAATTTGGGTTTCTGGAAGAGTTTCAAGAGCATTGAAAATTGAGGCGGAGGCGGAGGCGGAGGCGACGGTGCGGTTTAAGAGACTACCGGTTAATTTAGACCTTATTTGGCTAAATCTTCATTTGCCTTTGTTTAATCCACGTTATTTTCAAAATACACTTTTGTCTTTTATTTTCAAATACTCATTTTTTCAATAAAATAATATTATATACAAACTCAAAACATTTCATTTTATTTTTTATCCACACAATCTCCATCAAAATTTTATTCCAAAATGCATTATTTTTTTAAAAAATTTTTATTCCAAAATGCATTATTTTTTTTTTTAAAAAAAAAAAAGAGGGTCAAACGGGATCTTGAAAATTTTCTTTTAGCAAATTAGGCCTATGCTCCCAACCTTTCACAAAGTATAATTATAGATCCTAGTCTTCAAAAGCGATGATTTGAAAATCAACGTGACCAAAATCTTCAATGATAAAATTGCACGCGATTTATAGTTGGAAGGCAGAAATTATGAAGTTGTTTAATATTTTCCTCCAATTCAACTAAAATTCACGTTTTTATATATTGTGCCCTTCATCTCTCAATTTTATTTTTTTTTAATCACACATTTTTCATCGATCAATTATTTCAAAATGCATAAAATGGTGCTCAAAATAGGTTGAGAGTACCATGTGCTCGAAGAATGAAGAAGAATGGGACTGAAAATGCCAAAAATTACTGAGAGGATCTACTTGCTACATTTCCATTAGTTTAGAGATTCCAACTGTAGTTTTCTCTAATATATAACTTTCTTTTTAGCCCACGTTTGACACCCATTCTATTCTCATTTTTTTTTTCTCTTTTTTCATTTCAACCACACATTCTCAAAATAAAATAATATTACACATAAATCTAATTACCGGTCAACATCCTTTAAAAGCTTTTTCAAAATCAATGTACCCAAATCCAAA
>CAIGRO010004569.1:0-10466 GCA_903798355.1 Fraxinus baroniana
TAACTTCAAGATAACAATGCCATCAATATCATCACCAGTAATAATCATGTTATCAACATATAAAGATAGAATGATAGAATGATCCGACCAGTAATAATCCTTTTTTTTTTTTTCCTACTTTGGAGTTGAAGAATGAGCTCCAAACGGGGGATAGTCTTCATTTCCTCCGCCCAATTAAGCTCAAAATCTTCATTTTTGCTCCAAGTATTTGAAAGTTTGAATTTACCTATGATGACAACAATTAGGACATGTTTGATGCAGATTTATTGAAAATAGATTTTGTGAAATTTTTTTTTTTTTTTCTTTTTTTTTTTTTTTTTGGGAGTATGCATGGTTCAATAGTAGAGAAAAATTAGAAGTCCATGTGCAAAATTATTTTATTGAAAGAATATATTGTTAAAAAATGATTTTTAAAGAATATGTACCATTCAATGGCCTACGCTAAATTAATTAGCAATTAACTTAACAATCATGCTACATGTACAAGAATTTTTGTCATTTGACAGATTATCAATTGATAAAATTTCATTAGATGTTATCTCATCATCTGTAAAAATTCCAATATATTTCATTTGTACATGAAGCTTAATTCTCAACTCAATTTACAAATATATATCAAGCTTATAAGTCGATAAACCTGTAAAACACACTTGTGGACGGAGTGCGTTGACACCCTCCCTACTTGAATGATAAATGAAAGCTTCAAGCAAATAAACCTTTATTTTGTCGAACTCACATGAATTCACTCGAAACGAATATTGACCCTCGCTGTGCACATGCAAAAGCCATTAAAACATGCAGAAGCCCCACACCCCAAAATATCTCCTTCTTCAACAACCTTATCACCCTTTACTCCAAGTCCAATCTTCACTCTTCGGCCCTCCATCTCTTCCACTCCATCCCTTGTCCAAATACTGTCACATGGACTTCCATAATCTCTGCATTCTCCCATTCTTCCACCGCCTTCCGCCTCTTTCTCTCCATGCTCCGCCACCCCACCCGTTCGTCCCCCAATGCACGCACTTTCGCGACGTTATTCAGAACCTGTTCTTTATTACCAGATTATATTTTTGGGTTTCAATTACATGCACTTGTTGTCAAGTTCTCGTTGCAAGAAAATCCCTTTACTGGTTCGGGTTTAGTGTCGCTTTATTGCAAAACTGGGGACATGGATTCTGCGGGGAAGGTGTTTGATGAAATGTGTGAGAAAGATGGGGTTTGTTTTGCGGCGATGATCAACGGGTTGGCTCGGAATCAGAGGCCTATCGATGCTTTGAGATACTTTGTTGAGATGAGGAGGGAAGATGTGTTGTCAAATGCTTATAGTGTGTCTGGGGCTTTGTGCGCTGGGTCTGGGATGACCATGCTCGAGCAATGCCGGATTATCCATGGACACGCAATGGTGACCGGGTTGGATTTGGATATGATAGTAGGGACTGCGTTGATTGATGGGTATGGAAAATGTGGGGTCTTGGAGGATGCAAGAAAAGTGTTTAATGAGTTGGGAATGGAATTCAATCTAGTTGGATTTAATGCAATGATGGCAGGGTATGCACAACATGGGGATAAAGACTGTGTGATTGAGCTTTTCGGCTTGATGGAGAGTCGAGGAATGAAACCTGATGAGTATAGTTTTTTGGCAGTTTTGACAGCATTTTACAATGCTGGTATGACCATAGAGACTGAGAGGTGGTTTAATAAGATGGAAATTGAGTATAAGTTGAAGCCATGGATTGAACACTACACTTGTTTGGCAGGTGCATTAGGGAGAGCCGGAAGGTTAGAGACGGCAGAGAAAATGGCTTTGACAATGCCCTATGAGCCTGATGCAGCCGTATGGCGCATGTTATTGTCAAGTTGTATGAATCATGAAAATGCCAGCATCGCTTGGAGAATGAGCGAGAGATTGCAGGCAATTGATCCAAATGATGATTCGGCTTATGTGATTTTGGCAAATGTATTCGCAAGTGCAGGGAGGTGGGACGAGGTTAAAGAAGTTCGGAATATAATGAAAGATAGGAATGTGAAAAAGGAAGTTGGGAGGAGTTGGATGGAAGTCCATGGAGCAGTTCATGTGTTCTTTTCCGGAGATAGAAGGCACGTGAGGAACAAGGAAATATATGCTAAGCTAGCAGAGTTGATGGAGGAGATAGAGAAATTAGGCTATGTGCCGATTTGGGAAGAAATGTTGCACAAATTAGAGAAGAACGAGAAGAGGGAAATGCTTTCATATCACAGTGAGAAACTGGCTGTTGCTTTTGGGCTGTTGAGTGGGGTTACACCTCCTGGAAAAGCTTTGAGGATTATAAAGAATTTGAGGATTTGTAAGGATTGTCATGAAGCATTCAAGTATATTAGCAGAGTAGTAGAGAGGGAGATAATAGTAAGGGATGTTCGTAGATACCATAGGTTCTTGAATGGTACTTGTAGTTGTGGTGATTATTGGTAATTTAGTCAGGAGAAGCGACGGCTACAATTTCTTTTACATATTACCAAAAACGATCATGGCTGGGCTGAGCTGAGCTGAGCTGAAACTGATTGACATCTTCCTTGCGTCTTTGAAATGGAAATGTACTCATTCAAACATCAAGTTAAAGTTTTGTCTACTATATCTGATTCTGCTGACAAAATGGGATGGATTATGACATTATGTTCTGTTCAAAGAATCTCTTTCTAGTTGCTCACGATTCTGTGAAAACTGATCTAGAAGAGTATGCTCTCGAGTTATACTCGAATGGAAAAACTGAAAGCAGATTCAATTCAAACTGCACCAACATCAGTTGGCTTCTTGGTCGCTATGCTAGCAGCACGGATGGAACAAGAAAACGTTATGGTTGATATCATTTCTTCAACCTCAAAAGGAATTGTATTCTACCCCAGCTTGAAGTCGCGTTTGCCTATTTTATGTGTATTGTTTAAATATATGGCTTGGAGTTGTTTTCTTAATCTGTGGGTGTATTTTCCTTCTTGATTTGTCTACAACCAAAGTTCATTTCTATAGTGCAAGGGAACTGGAGCTCAAGAAGATGTGTATACTTCTCACCTGATTACATAAAAACTCTGTATTCGATTTGTTATTTTGTGATATTTGCTTGATTAGATGTAGTAGGTGTTGAAATGGGCGGAGGTTCAAGTTGAGAATGTTCAACCCCGTTAAAAGAACCGAACCGTAACTAGCTAAGCCTAGTCCACACACTATTCATGATACAGGTCGTGCCGTTATTTATTGCCCGGCTCAACCCCCCTGAAGACCGGCAATAAGGCCGATAGATTTAGTAAAGTTTCTTGTTTGACTCAATTGCTTAATCCACAATTATGCATCTAGTATTACGAGTAGATTCTACATGTAAGTTGTTTTTAATATTTAACAAACAATTTAACAATGTGATTCATAGGCGGATCAATATCTCGATTATTTTTTCTTAAGTATCGCTTAATTGTAAACTGATTCTACGGTAGCTGCGCTGGGAGTAGCAGCCACCTTGATGGTCTTCTCCCCAGCCCAAGAACTTGAGCCTTCCCTTCATCCTCTTTGTGATCCTATCGATTCTGTCATCGCAATGAAACACACAGAACTCGACCATCCACCCCAGAATACTGACAAATTCGTGGCTTAGTATATAGTCTACAGATTCAATCTTGCTACGTGTACGTCAACTTTGACATCATGGATGACATTCTTATGAACTGGCAATTTTTTATATATTGATTTTAACGACACTTTAAAAAATCAATAACCCAAATTTTGACAACTCACACAATGTCAACAACAATGTCATCTATGAATGTACATCTAAATTAATTCCTACAGATTTGGCCTGGATGCAAAGGGGCTGGTTCAGGTTGGTCCACCCATATTGACAACCCTGACTGGGGTTAGGTCCCTTAAATTCTAACAGCCATCATTTAGACTTCATGTAGTTGATGCAAATATGGTGGAAAATGCTGACGATGAAATTGATGCTAATTTGCAACTCTGTTCTCGACTCTGTACACTGCTACTAAATTATTAACCACTACGATGCAAAATGAGATTGCCTAAAACTAAAGATGCAAAATGTGTTTGCAACTTCATACTCCAAAGTATAAGTTTGCACGAAAGAGTTGCCGAGTGATAGGTATCAAAATTCGTAAAAAAAATTTCTTGCAGTTTAAATTATGCAACAGCAAGTTTCAGGCAAAAATGACAGCAGGCTGAACACAAATTTAAAACCAACTTGACCTCAACAGTCGGTCAAATCCAAATGTATCAAAACCAAATATAATTCACAATTCGAGTTTTTAATATTCTACATGAATAAGTTAAGAGAATGACGTGAATTTAATCCAGACATCACACATTAAAAACAAGATAAAGGATCGCAACATTGAATCCACAGAGAAGAAAGTAAGTCTTTTGATGAAAAGATAGCATGTGCTAATAGCCATTGTATTTTTCAAGGGTTTATACTGGGAAAAAATAATGCAAAATGAGGAAAGTAAATTGTCAAACCAGAAACACGAGCATTCTCTAGAGCAGAAGAATTATATCTATACGCATCATTACAAATTTTAAGCACCATTAACAGAATTCATGGAAATATAGATTGTGGAAGAATCTGCTTCACTACTCAAATCAGAGATATTGTCACGACGAACAGCATCCAAATTTCACTATAACATTGTTATAGTGTCATTGCACACAAACACAAACACACATCATTAACAAACAAATTCCATGAGCACTAGGTAAATATTTTAAAGAGCATCAACAAGCACTATGGGATAGAACCCAAATTAAAAATTAGAAGACTTCCAATAAAATCAAAACTTTCCCAATGGTACAAAAACTTTTTCCTTCTCTCTCCTCTCTTGGGTAAACTTAGGCTAAGATCATTGTAAAAATAAAAATCAAATTATAATCTCATAACAATCCAAGAAACCAGAGAAAAATACGAAAGATTGCCAATCCAATAACACAATTTTAATCCAACCAATACATTACTAACATCGATAATCTCAAGACACTTGGTGCAAATCTACTTTATACAAAACATTTTTTAGGAATAAACCACTGATGTTAGCATAATTACCAGGATAAAGAGACTACCGTCTCAGAGCCAAACAACATAAAAGCCAGTCCACATTAGCACTATGAGTATACATCAGAAAGCATCACAAGCACAAAGAGAAAGAAACTAATGAAACAAAAGACATAATAAGACTTCTATTAAACGAAAAAAATTCCAAAGCAGTAAAGCAACTCAACCTTTTAACAAAACATTTTTATCATCGGGTTTATTTCCCAATAACAAAACTAAGACAAATCCACTCAATAAAAACAAAAAATGGAAAAGCAAAACTAATATTCATTCAAGTAAAAAGCCCAAAAAGCTGACTTGAAAGGCACCCTCATTAAAGGCTTCCAACAACACGAATCATGAAAAGACCTAGTATTACCATCAATCACCTTTATGTATGTAGCCTTTCGTGTGTAAAACGTTTTTAGCATGCATTCGTACTGGGCACAATTGTAACAAAATCCAATATTGACGAACGCAAATACTATCAACGAACATCCATTTTTCACAAAACCCAGTTCCCCATAATCACTATAAAAGATCATTACAAAATTTGAAATGAATGCAACTGTCACAAAACTCAAGGCTTTCTCACAATATTGACAAACATTAATACTAATAATCGACGTTATAATCCCAGCAAAGAATATCTAGTTTTCTCAAAGCCTAGTTCCAAAATCACTAAAAGAGAACATTATGAAGGATTGGACTCAATTGTCCAAAATTCAAGACTCTCTCATAATACTGGCAAATATTAATACTAACAATAAGGTTGATAATGCCAACTAAAATCATTAAAAAATATCATTGCAAAATTTGGATAGGACAAAATGTAGCAAGATTCAAGACTTTCTCACAATATTTACAAACATTAATACTAAAATCAACTTTATAATCCCAGCAGAAAAGATCATTACGAAATTTGGATTAGACGCAATTGTAACAAAACTCAAGACTAAATCAGCCAATATAATATTAACTCTAATAATCTAAGCTATAATCCCATCAAATAACATCCAGTTTTCTCGAAACCCAGTTCCAAAATCCCTAAAAAAAGATCATTACGAAATTCGGTTTGGATGAAATTGTAACAAAATTCAAGACTATCTTAAAATATAAAGAATATTATAATCTCATCAAATATCATCCAGTTTTCTCAAAACCCAGAACACAAAACCCAGTTCCGAAATCATAAAAGTAAAGCCAATACAGACTAAACTCACTTAGGAGGGACCCAGAAGGAAGGTTGGGAAGCAGGGGTGCCAAGAAGAGACGCCTGCTGGAGCTCAAGTTCATTTAACTGCGCCTCCCTGTCCATCTCTATGATGAGCGGCAGTCCCAGAACAATAAACGAGGTAGCCACAATCCACGCCGCCTTGCCTGTGCTCTTCATCAGGCGCTTCGCCAAGTACGCCGCGTCACAGGCGGCGGTCTTGCCTTTCCTCACGATCGAATAATCAGAGACTCGTGACAGTATGCTGTCGCTGGCTTGGTTGGATCTTTTTAAGGATTTATTCTTTTTTCCTAGAGATGCCATTGTTGTGTTCGGAAGAAGCAGATGTAAAACCCTTTTACGTTCTCAATGCTGCTACTTCTTAAACCCTAATAAAACCTTTTTTCTTCTCTAAAATGCAATTGGATGCTCGGCTTGTATAGGTGCTAGAATATGTTTTGTTTCTTAATTTAGCTCAACAACGGAAAATAGAGTTATAATTAAAAAATACGGAAATATTTTGAAGTTAAAAGTAAATATTTTACCGTTGTATAGTCAAAAATGAATATATAAAAAGAGGAATTTAAAAATGATGATTAGTGTCCTTAATTAAGATTGTAATAAAATCCTTATAAATTTAGGTGTTTTCAATTGAGATTTTAATGAATATTAATGAAATCTTTTAAAATTTAGGAATCCTCGATAACTAATAGATTTATAAAAAAAAAATTATTAATATAATAAAATTTGGATGGATTTCAAACTTAAAAGTACATATAATCAAACTTTTTTAAATTTCACCATATTTGATGAGATTCTTATGAAATTGTTGGAAATCTATTCAAATCTACGAAATTCATTAGGATTTATATAATTAAATCTATCAAAATTTTAGTCGAAGACATCTGCGTTAATTTAGGAATCCTTATTTTTTTTCACACTTTAATATTTTTGGGAATAATTATAATAGTAGTTTCAAACCTTTCATTTTGTTGCAACTTTTACTAAAACCTTTTTTTTTGTGACATCCATAATTTCAAACCTTTCGTTTTGCAATAGAAGCACATATGGATAAATTTCATCTATTTGACCATTGATTAGAAAAGTTGCCTTTGACCAAAGAAAAAATGACAACTTTACATATGTAACATAAGATAATTTTAAAAAAAAAATAAAAAAAAATGAAGAAATCAAAGGAACATAATATTGCTCATCTTCCTCCCCCAATTAGGAATGACAAAAAAATATGTTCAACCCGATACCCTTGAGCTCACATTGAATAGGGCGTGAATTATCCACCTAATCAGATAAATGGGGCAGTGTCAAGACGGAGTCATATCCCCGAAACGGGTATGGCGTGGATATGAGAAACATAGCCCTCGCCGGCTACCTACCTATTTAAAATTAATTTCAAAGTGGGACTTTTTATCAAATAAAAATAAAAAATTTATTATCATTTGTAAAGAAAACATAAGTTGTTTTTAAGAAATTGGGAAAAAAATAATAATATTTACTAATTAAAGATATAAAAGAATAAAAGTAAAAATATAATGAATAAACAGGGCGATCCCTGATCCCGCCCCACTTTAACTGAGTATGAAGATGAGGTAAGATAATGAAAATACACGACATGAGAGGAGTGAGAATGATCGAACCGTCTCATATCTGTCCCATTGTCATCCCTACCCCCAATCCCACCCACTAAACCAAACCAAACCTAATCCTACAACCCACATTGTCATCGCCTTCCACAATCACTACTACTTGCCATCAACACCTTCTACAACCACCACCACTCTCATCACATACATTGATAGAGTTCTTTTAAGCTTGCAGACTATTTTACCCTTCTTCCTCATATTAATAAGAAGGCAACAAAAAAAAAATTTTAATTTAAATTATTTACCACGATTCAATTTCTCAAATCGCAACTACAACTGTACACAATAAAACCTAGCTAAAAAAACACCCAAGCTTAATTGGATTATTTATTTATTTTTTTCTTTAACATTCAATTCAATCTTGCAAAGAAAAGCAAAGACATACTTACTCTATCACAAGCGATTTCTTCCTGAAAGAACTATCTTTTGTCCAATTGAAATCGTAAAATAATGAGCAAAGAGATACTTACAAAATTTAGGTTGTTGATGTATAAATTGATGGCTGAGATAAGATCAATAACAAGATAAGTTGGAGTATTTCAATGAAGAAATCAAGAATATTGATACGAAAGAAGATAAATAATCCCTAGTGACCAAAGAGTCGAGGCAATTAATTATTAGAGTGGTTGACATATTATTTTATCTATGTTGGTGGCGATAGTTAGTGGTAGTGGTAGTGGTAGTGGTTGTAGAAGGCGGCAAGGATGGGATCTAAAGAATGGGTAATACCCTTTGTACAGGGCCTGATACGTACCGAGCGCAGAGGTGGCACCTGGTGATTCCCCACCAATCACCAAGCCCCAGCTTGGCGCCCGGTACAAGTAGGGCGGTCCAACTAAAGAATTTCGTTTGGTTTAGTGGGTGGGACGTGATGGGGTAGGGTGGAATTGGAGGGAGGAAGATGAACTATATTATTTTCCTTTGATTTCTCTCTTCTTCTTTTTTTTTTAAATTTTTAAATTATTTTAGTTAAATTTGTAAAGTTACCATTTCCCCGATTTTTATATTTGGTCAAAGTTATTTTTTCTGATTAACTAACGATCAAATTAATGAAAATGAATAAAAGATTTGGAACTGAGATGGCACAAATGAATTTTTTTTATAAAGTCTACAAAAAATGCAAAGTTGGGACAACACTGCAATCATCCCATTTTTATGCTATTGATTGTCATCATTTTCAAATAAAAAATTTAAACAGGTCAAAGTAGACCCCCAACTTTATGATCATTATACTTCTTGTTAGGATGGGCATTTGTACTGCTAAACAAACTAACTGGGTTGGGTCAATTTTTTGTAACAAATCATTAATTTTCAGGTCTTCATACTGGTCAGAAGTTTGGATCGTTTCATTTTCTAAGGGTTCGTTTGATTGTAAGAGTGGAATTTGGGTGGAAAGAAAATGAATTTTAGAGAATTGAATTGCTTAGAATTGTTTTCTTTAAAATTGTCAATTAATTGTATTTGATTATTATAATTTTTCACATGGAAAATATTGAAATTTCAGATCATTTGGTGTTCGTTTGACTTTATTTTACATGAAAATTGTCCATTGAAGAGATTGAATTTGTTACAACTGAGAATATAATGTGTTTCCATTGCTAAAAAAATAAAAAAGGTGGAAAACTATTTTTCCACTAAAATGGTGGGAAAACCAATTAAATGAAAACCAAGAAAAGGATGTCACGTGGGGGTTGGGGAGAAAACCAATTTCAAGGAAAATTTTGCCTATCAAATAATGTAAAAGATGGAAAATGGAAAATAATTTCCAAGTTCCATGAAAAATTGAAGATATCAAACGTCTAAGTTCTTTGCAAAAACCTAACCAACACGGGTTATAATTTTAAACTAAATCAGCATGATTTTTGAAACCCAAACCCCTCTCTCTCTCTCTCTCTCTCTCACATTTCGACTCGATTATCCAAAGCTAACAATGTTAATTTCCATTTTCATCTTCTTCTGTTCAGGGATGAGCCAGAAAAGTAACTCAGTGCGATCACAATTTATTGATATTAAACGTCGAGTTTTTGGTTATTGATTTAATGATGATAAAAATATAAAACAATATTGCGACAATACTAAAAACGAAATAATTTATAAATTACACTTGTTGCTTGCAAATTTTCATACTTTGATATCGTTGTACAATAACTTNATAAAACAATAATACGACAATATTAAAAATGACATAGTTTATAAATTACATTTGTTCCTTTCGAGTTTTCATATTTTGATATTGATGTACAATAACTTCATTATCGAGCTTCAAAAATATATCTTTCACTATATAAAAAATTGTGCTATCATTCATCCATTGATCACCCATCCGATTACTCAATCTATCATTTATAATTCTCATCATAGAAAATATTTTATCCGCAGTAGCGGTAGTAACCGGTAGAATTAATGTTAAAGTCAAAAGTTTGTAAACGAATGGATATACTACATTTTTTCTTTGTCAAAATTAATTTTTCTGCAAAATTACCAAGGTCATTCAACCTCTCAAACTTTTTGTTAGAGCGCATGTCAAAAATA
>CAIGRO010004585.1:0-13781 GCA_903798355.1 Fraxinus baroniana
TGTCACTTGCAAAATCCGCATTAACATAACATTTTAGTGTTATATCTTCGTCATTTTGTTTAAAGACAAATCCTAACTCTAAATTTCCTTTAGAGTACCTAAGTAATCATTTAAGTGCTTCTGTTGCTCTAATCCTAGATTAAACAAAGGGGATGCTGAGGGCTTTGTGACTAGTTAATTAGGTGAATCCATACAAGACAATAAAAAGCTAGCCTATATGAGTCCAATGATCAAAAGGAAGTAGCCTCAAAGATTTCTACCTTAAATCTCTTATCTATTATAATTATTAATGTCATGATCTGAGATATTAAAGGAGTTGTAAATGATTCAACTAGAAGGAGACTTCAAACCCTGATTCAAATACATCATATCTCTTTATTGGTAATTTTTGAACCTGTTGGGTATTTAGCTTTACCCAACTTCAGATCAATGCAGAGAATTTACAGAACGAAAAAGTACCAGCAATGCAGCAGAAAAATAAATTAGAAAGAAAGAAAAAGGAAGAACAAATACGGAACAGGAAGAATGACTTCATCAGCCTTTTATTCACACAAGACTTTACATTCATACACCATGAATCAGTAGAAGAATTTTCAGATTTGTTTTCTCTAATCTCCACTTACTACTTACAGAAATTCTACTTTCTCTCTTTCTCTCTCGAGCTGACTTTCTTTCCAGCCTAATGTTGTTATTTATAGATACAGAAAGGGGGATAATTTCAGTTATTAACTAACAACTAACTAAGACTCCAGTTGGTTGAAGGTTCCACCAGAAATCAGTTGCAAAAAAAAAGTAGAGGAAGGCTCTTGTACAACTGATTTTCTGATTGGCTGAGGTTGCTGAATTCGACTTTAAGGAATCATGTTTTACAATCTCCACCTTGATTCTTGAGGTGAATTTACGGACCAATTGCAGCTAGAACCTCAACTTCACTTCCTTGTAAAACATAAATGCCTTGTTGTAGCACTCCTTTCATGATCACCACAGAATTTTCCAAACACTTAGCACTCTACCTTAAGCTTTATACACACAACCAAATTTGTCAAGTGCTACAACTGAGATTAGGTTTCTTTTCGGTCCTGGTACATGCCTCACTCCACCTAGAACTTTTGAAGAGACATCCCACATTTTCATATTGATAGAACTAACACTAATCACTTCACAAGTGTTTTCATTTGCTAATAGCACTTAGCTTTCATTATTAGGTTTGTAATAAACGAAAAATTCTTCTTTTGGTGTCATATGAAATGGACAGCTTGAGTTCATTATCCAAACCTTGTTGTGGCTTGCACTTGTTATAGCAAGTACTTCAACCTCTTCAGTATCTCCAAGTGCATTAGCACAGTCTCCATCTTGCTTATTGTTTTCTTGTTTCAACCACCACTTGTTTCTTTGTGGACAATGTTTCCTAAAGTGTCCTTGATGACAAATCCAACACACTCTCTTTTCTTTCCTACCTTGTACACTCAGCACTTCTCCAGTCATCTTGGCAAGATTTTCGTTCAATTTCAGGTCAAATTCCTTTGAGTAGGCTGCTGCAGCAACTTCCTTTAGGGTTAAGGAGTCCTTGCTATACTTGATGCTGTCTCTTAGATGATCATAGGCTGGTGGCAATGAGTTTAACAAGAATATTGCTTGACCTTCTTCATCAATTTTGATTTCAATATTTTTCAAATCAGAAACTAACTTTGTAAACTCATCAATGTTGTCTTCAATTGACTTCGATTCATCCATTTGAAGCTGTAGAACTTTTGCTTCAAATAGATTCAATTTGGCAAAGCTTTAGTCAGGTAAAGTTCCTCTAGTTTACTCTACATTTCGAAGGCTGTTTTCTCCTTGATTACCTTCCTTAAACCATATCAGAGAGGCTAAGGATGATGGTATTTCTTGCCTTCTTCAATATATTGTAGACACAGAAAAGGAGATAATTTCAGTTATTAACTAACAACTAAGGCTCTAGTTGGTTGAAGGTTTTACCAGAAATCAGTTGCAAAAAAACAATAGAGGAAAGCTCCGCACAACTGATTTTCTGATTGGTTGAGGTTGTTGAATTCGACTTTAAAAAATCATGTTTTAAAGAACCTTTTGTCGCCAATGATAAGATTGAGTTGTATAGAAGAATTCTTGGTTTTGTAGGATGATATTCTATTAAGGATGGTAAAATTTAGGCTCTTTTAGAAACCTGGAGTTATCTGCAATATAGTTGATAAATACAACTATTTTAGTTCTATTAAAGTGGAAATGCCTAAACTAGGAGAATTCCCCTTAGCAGAGGAAGTGCTTAAGGGAGACTCTGAAGTAATTCTAGAGATTTATCTGGCCCTTCACTGATTGGAGATGATTTTAACACAATTCTTGCCTTAAGGGATATAGATGACTTTAATATGATGATAATGATGATGATAGAATGTGGGGTGGAAGAATAAAGCTTCAAAGACCATTAGCTTAAAGCCCAGCGCTACAGCTCCGGGACTGGGCACCCGAAGGTGGACGCTGCCAGACCTGTGTCGGGTTTTCCACATTTTTCTCTCATTTTTCGTTTTTGACTCGATTTTTTAGCATTCTACTTCTTCAACAACTCTACCATTAGGGTTTGGACGTCCACTACATGATCCCTGTAAATATTATACTCTTCTATACAATTTATAGATGCAAGAAAATAGATTAATAGAATTATAGGATTCATTGTAATTTTCTCCATTCTCCATTATTTTTTAGTCAATAAAATCTCATAATTATTCTATCATATTTTCTTGTCTTCTTTTATTCTTTTCCTTACTATCATATACTTCATATTGTTACATATAATTTCAATATCTCAATCCGATTGTTGGTTTCATAACAAGTGGTATCAAAGCGTCAGGTTCAACATTTCCGCAAGAGCGCAATGTTTGATTTGTTCAAGATTTTTTGTTCGTGGTGGCTTCCATGAAGTATAAAATTTCGCCTTTTGATCCGAGCACTAGATTTTCACTATGTATGTGAGGGAGATCTCTTGGTTATTTCTGACATCGAGTCTAAACCAGGATTGGATTCTGGATTCAGTGTGTGTGTTTCACAGTGTCCTAATAAGGACTTGTTTACAGCGGTGACCATTATAAGTGATGGAAATCTCTTAGTTATTTCTAACGTTGAGTCTAAATCGGAAAATGATTTGATTCTTGATTCAGCATGTGTGTTTGATATGTGTCCTACTAAAGACTTGTTTACTACATATGAAACTGTTTTCAAATGTTTTGTGGTTATGGGAAACAACACACTTTGTCGGGTTGCTGAAATTGATACGATTAGATTGAAGCTATTGAAATTCATGTGATGTCACATCAGGGTCGATTATGATATTTTAGGCTTTATACCAACTTCAAATATGACCCCCTATATATATTTAGCCTATATTTGGCTTCAATTTTTTAAAGGACTCGCTTTCAACCACACTTTTTCCCATAAAATAATATTACACGTAAATTGAAATTTTTTTCTTAATTTTTAATCACATGTTCTCCAAACAATTACTATCGAAAACTCATTTTCATCCAGATTTCCATTAAAATGGAGACTTATAGAGATTAAAATCAAAATTTTAGCAAATTTTGATAAAAATTGATATGATGCGTTGTTAAAAAGTTGTGGGTCCTATAAAATATGTAATTAAAATTAATTGTTGATTTTGAATTAGAAAATGATTAAATATTATTAAAAAATAATTAAACAAAATCAGGAAAGCCAACTATTACTAGGGCTGAACAACGAAATCGTCAAACCGAACCGGAAGCACTTTTTTCAAACCCTTGGCTTGGATCAACGTGTATCCATCAACGTTTTGGTTTTGAATCAACCAAACTTCTTTGGATTGTTAAGTTTAAGTTTCAATATTTACAAACTATTTCAATTTGCCAAACCATTCACAAAAAAATAATAATAAATAAATAAAATAAATTAAGCTAAAATTTAATCCAACCCAATTAAAATTAAATACATCCCAATTAAAAAGATACATTCATATTGAACATAATCCAATTAAAATCAATACCTAAATATACAATTATTCATCCCAATTAATTAATTAAATCATACCCAAACAATATATCAGTCATCACAAGTGTGAATGCAAAATTTTCAAACGAGGTAAAGATTTGAATAACTCTTGTTGAACCATATTCATTGATTGTCCATTACAATTGAGCAGACAATTAAATTGAAATTTTAATTAAAACTTACACATTTCTTTTCCTTCTATTAATAAATTTCTCAAATTTCGGCTAAATCTTCAGGTTAGTATATCTAAATATTCTTATTTTTAATAATTATTTGATATATGCTATTGATAATTATGTTATTTTGTTCTAATTTGTGTTGGGTCCCTTAAATTTTTACAAGACAACATTTTTGTTTATTTGCGTCTTAATTTATGGTTATGTCACTCAATTAATTATTATTTATATTTTAACTTATTTTTTAGATTTTACTGTTAATTACTAGAATGATTTGGTGGGTTACTTAAATGCTCATTTTGAAGATTTGACCAATAAAATTTTCGACATATTACTTTGATGAAAATTGAATGCAAATAAATACCAGATTTGTTCCCTTAGATTGCAAAACATGTGTTAGCTATTCAAATATCAACAATCGTTTCTGCGTTTGGATTCCTTATAGTGGTCGAATTCTTGATTCTCTTACGAATTCGTTGACTGCAAATATAGTTGATGCGGTGATTTGACCCAAAAGTTGGTTGCATAGTAATAATGAATATATAGTGATTCCTCAATATCTTGATGAGATAGTTGGATGATTCACAAAATATTATAGAAAGTATTACCGTATTTGATATTTATATTCATTTTTTATTAGTTATTTTATATCATTTAATTATAATAAATCAATTAAGACGTTATATTATTATCTTTATGGATATGATGAATCGTGTTTGAACTGCAGATGTTACATTAATTAGTATTGATTAAGATAGTAAAATATTTCTATCATATTGCATTATAATTTAATATTTTTAATGATTAAGATATTAAAATATTTTTATCATGTTGTATTATAATAATTAGAATTATAGAACTTTGGTTTGTAATATTTTTAATAGTACTATATATGCTTTAACATGGAATTTTAGACTATTACTTACGATTTAACTTATTTGATATACGTTTTTTTTTTATTTGTTAAATCGTGATTTTAAACCAAGTCAAACAGGAAAATGTGGTTTGTATAGGTTTGGCTTAGAAATTGAAGTGGTTTGGAAAAAAATTCCAAATCGTTTTAAGTGATTTGATTTGAAAATTTGTCACAAACAATCCAAAGCAAACCGTGTTCATCCTTAACCGCCACCAAACGCCCAGTACCCTACCCATCCACCGCCACTCTTGAACCCAACATCAGTTATCTCTTCTTCTTCATAAGGCTGCACATATTCCTCAAATTCAAAATCCATAATCACCTAATTTAAAATTTATGTATTCTAATACATTTCCATTAACCACGAGCTTCAACCTAAATTCTTTAGTAAATACAAATCAAATCTCGATATGAAATTGTGAACAAATTTGTTTTCGATGTGACTGTCTTAACCATGATGTTTTAAAACATGACGGTATGTGATCAAGTCATTGTTAATTTGGTTACATACATTCATAGTTAAGACAGATCTGATCACAAACAATTAAAATGAAAATGGACTTGATCATAACCATTCACAATTATTTAGAGATTATAAGAAAAAAAAAATCGTGGGAAATAAAAATTGGTATAATCATCGTAACATGTATAAATCATGAATTCTGATTCAATTCGCAAGGCGACTTGAACGAGTTGGATCAAGCCCGGAGCAGTAGAGGAAGATGATGACGTTGAGGTGCAAGTGGATGTGATGTTGAACGTACTGCTAAGATTGATGGAATTTGGGTTAAAATTGATTGAACGGCCGAGATTTAGTGTGATAAGTTTTGCTGACGTCAACGGGACTAGAAGGTCAGGGCCCCGTCCATCGATGAATCTCTCAAGCATTTCCAATTTGGATTTCACCAAATAAATATTAAATCTCACACATCGAAAATTTTCATTGAAGAACCGTGTATAAAGCTGTTTGTGTGTGAGAGGGTGGGTATGGTGGGTCAGGGATTTGTGTAGAGAGAGATAATGCGGTTTGGAGGCGAGCATGGCATTAGTGGGTGTATTTGTTTTTAAAAATTATAATAAATACCTGAATACAGAAAAAAAAATTAATTAAAATTTAATTTTTGAAATTGAAATTTAAGAAGGGATTGAGGTAATTTTTCCTTTCAAATATGATTATATTTCTTTTCAAAAGAAAAAAGTAAGAGACCTAATGGCCCAAGGATCTAGAGCCCAACAACATGCTCGGCAAGTGCCAAAGCTGCACGACAGCACGGGTCATTGACAGCTCGACACATTTTGACTTCTTGGCCAAATTAGCCTCTTGCAGACCAAGTCAAGGCCTTTAAGCTATAAATGTTGAAACTCCTTGGTATATCTTGACCGGTTATTTCCAGTCATATTGACCAAGCCATGCCGGTTTTCATAACATTGGTATAGTAGCATTCCAAATCTCATTGTCATGTCCTGAACATATAGCATAGCAACCATTGGCCATTTCAAGGTTTCTGTAAGTATATACAAACAAGAAAAAGAATCTCCCACAAAATCCAATAGTTATTTCATAAAGTCGACGATGTCGTCCAAGATACTAATGTAACAGCAGCAACTCGAGACATGAATAGTTCGGGCTACAAATAAAGGAAATGAGCACATCATACATCGTATATTCAGGTTACAGTTATCCTTCTTTCAGTATCCAAAAGAAGCCATAACACCCACTCAGTTAAAGCAACACCTTTAACCAGACAAGCAAATCTAAACAGATACATTATACATATACAGTTATAAAACAATCAATGTCTACATTCACACACATACACACCACTACATGAGCATATTTATGTGCAGCTGGATCGTTCTAGGAGGAGTGGTGATTTACATAACAGCTAAGGATAGCCATTGACAAGCTAAGACTAGAAACAGAAAATGAAGGGTCGGGGCACGTTAATATGAATGATGCAGTGAACTAAGTGAATTCTAATAGTAATTGAAGAAGGCAAATACATTCAGAACAAAAATCGTCCAATCAAAGAAATATGGAATCCATCATTGCCTGTACAAAAATAAATCATAAATGATTATGTATCTTAATGTTATAAATGAAGCATTACCAGTGCTAAAACAGTAATTAAACAAGTTCCACAATTCCCAGTTAAACAAAATCTACACTGTTTGCATGTCGACCTCCAACTCCATTAAATGCTACATTGACGTGACTGGTAAATGAAAGAGACACTAAAACCTCAAATTACTTGACTGTCGAAAACTTAATATTAGTGCAAATAAAATATACCAGAAAATTCAAGTATAGAAAAAAACAGGAACTCCACAATAAAGAATATGATGTTTAGGAAAATCATCAGCAAATGCTAATGGAAACCTACCAATCTATCCTCTTAAGTTATTGAAACTGTTTCTTTCTCGTGTTACTTGAACTGGAGAAGACAATCCAAACAAAGAAATATACCACTTTAGATTTAAAAAAATTGTACTCAAGACTATCTCAAAGAAAACATTCAATTGAATCTTGAGTAAAATTGGATAATCCTTCCTATCCTCAATGAAATATACATTGGGACAAATTACCCTTTAGTAAGAACACAGTGCATCTTGGAACCAATTTTGTATCTATCAGCATAAGGAAACTCGTGTGAGGCACCAACATGAAAATCATCAGCATCCCATCACAGTACAATTATAAACAAAATTGCTAGATCGCTTTCGTCCGAGTAACTCCCACTGTGGTGGACCTTCACTTGGAACCCATGAATTGACTTCAATTAATCCTTCACCAACAGATCTAGGCCCCCCAAGTACAATAAGCCTATTGCCACATGCCCTAAATGCCAAACCCCAACCATTCATAGAATCAGCTCGTTCTGGTAATCTTCCTACAGTAACCCACGCTCTACTAATCTTGTTATATTTTCTCACCTCCATGTCTGCATAATCAGCAGCATATAATTCGTTATTTACAACAGCAATCAAAGGTGGTGCTTCAGATGTAGCAGGCATGTCATTTTCCTGTGCTTTACCAATCCGAACTGGGGACATGTTAGGGATTTCAGTCCAGGTCTCTGTTTCCAAATTATACTCCTCTCCACACGTGAGAAGCATTGAATCAGTTCCTCCAATTCCACCAATTACATAAAAATTTCCATCCATGAACACTGCAGAACACATCTTCCTTGGTTTGTTCATGCTCTGGAGTGTTTTCCAAGTTCCTTCCTCGGAATTGTAGAGCTCTGCAGAACTGAGGATATTACCATTTGAGTCGCAGCCACCGGCTAATATTGCGATCTCCCTGAGACTGGCAGATCCAAACAAACACCTAGGTGCATTCATACTCATTCCCGACGACCATGTGTTTGTCAACAAACTGTATTTATATATCACGTGAGACATAAGATCCCTTCCAAAAACAAGAAGCTCAATGCCAACTGCCAAGGATTCCTTATCAGAAAACACAAAACAATTATTAGGATTCATTTGAGGTAAATGCATCCAACGACGACGACTAGGGTCAAAGGCTTCCCATTCGAGCAACTGGCATGAAAAGTATACCCAATGCTCAACCACACAATTTTTCCGCCTCAATTTGTAGAGCTCACCACCTCTAATAAGTGAGCGAAAACTTCGGTTTAAAGATGCAATAGCACCATAATCAGCTCTGGAGCACCGAATGAGACAACTAATAGAGTTATCATCACCAATAGCAGCAATCAGGGAACTTGAGTCAGAATTATCCCCTGAATGTTGCTGATTATCGGAATGGTCACAAGGGGGTATTAGAATTCCACCGATTGATAAGGTAGTATCCAATTTACACACTGCGTGCTTAGACACCTTTCTGACGAGAACTTCTTCTCCGTTTGTTTCTAATGGTCGCTTACCATGTTGCATTTCAATTTTTTCCAGCAGGTAATTCATGAAAGGCCACTTGTTTTCTTGCTCGCAGGTCCTTCGGTAGTCCCTTGAAACCAAACAAGTTATATCTTCCAACATGTTCCGTATTGCCCCAAAGGAAGTACCTCTTTTTCAGATAAAACCAATCTATATCCCAATTTCTTCTTCAGCTGGCAGCAATCTACTGCTAAAAATAGGTAACCATATGCCCGGAAATGCGGAAACAAAACGTTAAAATAGAGAAAATAGCAATTCAAACACGGCAAGTATCTATCAATTTATCAAACTGAAAAAAGGGAAAAAGTCAATCCGGATTCAATGCCTTCATAACCATCAGTGTTCAAAGTAAATTTTCAATCAAAAAGGCCAATAAATCAATAAAGCAAGTTCCCGGTACATCAATAACACCCACAGATCCGAACTTAATAACAATAGGCAAAACCAGATCGTTTAACAATTTAAAAACAATCTTTCAATATATTCTACAACTCAACAGGTCAAAAATTCTCAACTACATAATTCATCAATAATGACAGCAACCCAGATTCATAAACACCACAAAATTTTAAACTTCTGATCAAAACTCCACAAAGAATCCCGGATCTCAGAAATTCAGATCAAATATAACCTGAAACTAAATTCTTTTGTGCAATAAATTAAGGTGCAAAATGAAATCTTGCATTGTTTTTCCAATAACCATAATTAAGAATTGAGATTGAACCTATTAATACTGTTTAAGGACAAACTTTATCACTGCAAAGCATCATAAAAATAAGTAAAAAAGCAGATAAACTAACTTAAACGAAAAATGAAAAGGAGAAACAGTAAATAACAATAAAATTTAGCAATAGAGGGGACTTACATATTGGATAAGAAGCTAGAAGAGTAGGACCTGATTGAAATTGGTTGAATATAACAATCCCTTTTCGTTCTCTCTCTCTTTACTTGTATGTATACATATTGGATAAGGAGCCAGAAGAGTAAATGCTTTGTGTGTATGTTTCTACCTGTTTTTATGCATGTATATGTGTGTATTGTGAAGGAAAAGAGTTTTCAGTTTGAGTTCTCGTTTTTGTTCAGAGAAATCCTTTGGATTCTCTCTGCAAATCAAAGCTAAAGGCTTTGGGTTTTTGGTTTCGGCTTAGGCTTTGGGGGGCATAATATTTGAGGACCCCATTTATCAACCCCCACACCCCGCCTGGCCTCTATATAATATCATAAAAAATTATTTGCACAAAAATTGAGTCAAAAATTATTTTTTATTTGTTTATCTAATTTAGACGCACTATATATTTATTTTTGTGTTAATATAAATTATTTTCTAGCAGTAGCTGCTCTATTTTAAATTGGCTTTTCTCATTTTGGATATATAGTTTATCGCGATAAGTTAAATTAAAACAATAAATAATTTTATGCCCTGTTTGGTATACATTGAGAAACAAGATTTTGACATTATACAATGAAGTGTAATTGATGGAACTCGATAACATTATATATACGATTCTCACTTTTTTTTTTTGTTTAATACTGTCTAATTTTATACAGTTTACCAGCTAAGTTATTGGGATATATGAAAGGTAGTTCAAAATTGAGTTTATGTAGTGTGGACACGTATATCAGGACTAGAGTCGAGTTGAGCGAGTGACACTTATATATAGGTTCCATATAGAAATAGTTCACGATTACTTAAAAATAATTTGTTTTTTACAAGAAAAAAGAAAAATAAAATGGAAATTAAATGACAAGTGAAATTCCCGTGAAGTCAATAAATAGGAATTTTGAAATGTCATTTTAGTTTGAAAGATAAGATTGGATGCGGCGAAGTGTAAGGGGTTGAAAAATCATTGGTAAATAGAAAAAGGACAGTTCAGTAAAGGCGAAAAAAAAAAAAAGAATTATGATTTATGTATTTATTTATTATCTATTTCCTTAATACCCCAATCATATGCCAATTTGTATCTAAGAATAGATAATTTCAATTTATTTAATTATTACGAATAATCTTGTTAACGTTCAAAATTGTTCGGAAATTTCTAGACAACTAAATTTTATTTAAAAATGCTTTTAAAACAAAGAATAAATATGTGAAGAGATACCTCAAATTAAGTTAGAATTAACAAAATTCTTCTTGTAGATAGAATAGGGGATTAAAAAACGAGAATTGAACTTGTCAAATTCATTGCTTGTCAATATTGAATCTTGTTTGCAATTAGACGATGTTGAAGTTCAACAGTTAGGGATGTCAAAATAGCTCATTGGCTCAGGCTCGGGCTCGGCCCGAAAAAAGCTTGAGCGCTAGAACTCCATTTTGGGGAGTTGGCTCGAGTCGGGCAGGCCCGTGAGCCTTAAAAAAAATGTGTCTGCTGCTTTTTTTATTTTTTATTTTGAATGTAATTTTTTTATATGTTAATATTTATAATACGTATAAATTGTACAAATTTTAAATATTTTAAATTTTTTTTAGATTTGTCACGAATTTAAAAAAATGATTAAAAAAATCTGGCCGGCTTGGCTTGCCAAGGCTCGAGCCGAAAGCTGGGTCGAGTCTAAATTTTTAGGCCGAGTTTTTGTTCGGCTCGGGTCAAAAAAAGTTCGAAGTATTTTTATTCGAACCAAGCCTGAGCAAAAAGTTTCGGCTCGTGGCTCGACTCGACTCGACACCCCTATCAATAGTTATATTAAAATTTTGGATTTCAATTTCAAATGTTGACTTTTTTTAAGATGAGTAACCCCAACTTTAAATGCTGCTAATTTATGTTATCTATAATCGATGTGAGATTCATACATAAAATTTTTACAATAATCCTTGTGTAAAATGAAAATTTGAAAAATATTGATGTGCCATAAGAAATTGAAAATACTTAGCTATTTTGTATTAAAGTTTTAAATATGATCTAATGAGCAGCGATACTCATTTTGTGCTAAGTTTGGATGGCATGATATATAAATTCGTAGGTACATAAATTTATTATGAGTCTCAATATATGAAGTGATATGTAATGAACCTAACTATAGGTATAATATTGCTGATTCTTCTTCTTCTTTTTTTATTTTTTTATTTTTTTTTTCCATTTTTATATTATTTATAATTCGTTAACAAATGAAACTTTGGACCATTAATTGGTTCAATCATGAAAGGTAACCTTGATCTAATCACTTTTTTTGTAGTATTAGGCGTTGCCAAATAAAAGAGACAATATTCAGTTCATGATTTAATCGAAACAAATTTTTAATTAATTAATTTAATTATATTTAAAAAAATTAATGAGTAAAATGAGATTTATATTTTTTAAATGGTACATTTCGATTTCTAGCCAGTTCACACGTGTAAGTGGTGGGCACTTTAATCATAAACAGGTGTGGCATTTTATTTATTTTAATAGAATTAATCATATAATCTAATCGCTGTCAAAACCTTTTATTTATTTTATACTAATATCAATTAATTAATTAATTAATTAACGGCGCCTCCTCTTTTAATCAAAAAATAATTAAGTAGGATTACAGGTGTTAGTATCTCCGCCTGTGCCGGCTTTATTTCTCTTTTAGGTTTAATTAGAAATTTAGAATTAATCTTTTTAATTTACTTTTGCTTAAATTATTGTCATGTGATATTAGCACTACTTAAGCTGTATTAATCAAGTACACCAACTTGCTCAACAATGACTTGGCTGCTTAATTACCAAAATTGATTATTTCACAAGCTCAAAAGGCATTTTAAAATAAGAACAATTATTAAAGTTTAATACAATTAATTCCGAAAATAAAAACACAAGATTCTTGTGTTTTAATAATGAAAAAAAAATCATTTATTGTATGACATGATTATGATTACAATAATTCTATATATGAAAATTGGAGATTTCATCTTAAAATATCAATTTTATTATGAGGAGCAGCTAAAGTTCTTATATGTTGGTCTATCTTTCGTAATTAGTCGATGCGAAATTTATATTTTAACATGTTCCTGTAAGGTGATAGTTGGTTTNGATTTCATCTTAAAATATCAATTTTCTTATGAGGAGCAGCTAAAGTTCTTATATGTTGGTCTATCTTTCGTAATTAGTAGATGGGAAATTTATATTTTAACATGTTCCTGTAAGGTGATAGTTCGTTTGAGTAGATTAATTTTGAAACATGTATGATCATTTTTTAGTCTTAATTGGAAGGAATGACTCGTTTGAATTTAATGAACCCTAAGGGTTTGTATTACGTCTCTTTATAAGATTGAACTTTTACGATAGAAAAAAAAGTTTTAATAAGATATTTGGGTTACGGGAAAGAAAACGTACAATGTCAAGATGCGATGCAAATCCAATTCATTTAGAGTCCGTTTAATTGATTTAAATTCCATGAAAAATGTCACATCCGAAGAATTCAATTTCTACTTGGATTGTTTAATATGAAAATGGAAATGGACTTTGAATTCCAAGGTGCAACCACTTTAACCTTGTTTTTGGTCAATTTCATAGAAAATACATTCCAATGGGATAGTGGAGTTTTTATTTTCTAACTTACATGAAATTGGAAAGCATTTCCACATTTCCCATCAAATGGACCCTTAAGAAAAAACAAAGAAAGGAAGAAACATCTCCTTTATTAATTATTATTTTTTTAATTAATTTTTTCACTCCAAAGAAAAAAGGGGAATTTATTTTCTAGAAATCCAATAAAAGTTGAGAGTAACCGAGCCTTCTAGTCAACTTTGAATATTATAGTAAACGTGTTGTCGGAAATTCGACTAACGC
>CAIGRO010004597.1:0-11429 GCA_903798355.1 Fraxinus baroniana
TGCTACTTTCGTTTGTTTTGTGCCTTTTGAATTATTGTCTTGTTGCTAATAATTTTGTTAATTATTTCGTTCATGATGTATTCCATAGCACGTCCGTATCCACGTCCACGTCCACGTCCACGTCATGATATTGTATTTGCTTTCAGCAATATAGTACCATTTGCTTCAAGCAATGATACAGAACCAGTTGGACGTAACCCATAATTTTTCA
This sequence comes from Fraxinus baroniana, assembly GCA_903798355.1. Classification (NCBI taxonomy): domain Eukaryota; kingdom Viridiplantae; phylum Streptophyta; class Magnoliopsida; order Lamiales; family Oleaceae; genus Fraxinus; species Fraxinus baroniana. Next base: position 212 of record CAIGRO010004597.1, read on the forward strand.
TCAGTAGTTCATTATTTTGTCTAGCCACAAGCAGGTAGGATATGAGTTATGAGTACTTTTTGAAACTACGCTCACGATATTACTGCTGTGGGAGCACATTCACTCAATGAACATGTGGATCTTTCTCAGTGAGATATTCAATTTTCAATCCATCGTGAAGATGATGACGAAGGAAGATGAGTGCTTTTGCACGATCCTGTAAGGATTCTTTGTTTCCTTCTTTTATTGTCTCTTCCAAACCTTTTGAGACCGGATGGATATCAGTATCGAGTACCCATGACAAATAAGTTTTGCCAGATATGCAGGGATTCTTTGTTTCCTTCTTTTATTGTTTCTCTCAAACCTTTTAAGACAAGATGAATATCAGCATCGAGTACCTATGACAAATAGTTTTTGCCAGATATCTCAAGTGCAGCAAACTCAAGTTTTGTGATGTTGCCATTTGATTAATTACACAATAAAGCAAAAGAAAATACAATTAGTTTTGAAAATATGATTAAATATCAAGTAGTCAATATCAATATGATATAAGTTACGTATTTTTTTTCAAGGATAAACACTAATTTTAAATAATATGTTTTTCAAAACATGTGCTACTTCGAGAGCACGTTGTATTTTACTATTGTTTCTTCAAGAAAAATATGTCAATATTCTTCTGGAATATTGAAAAATATAATTCTTACTCTTCAGGAGCAAGTAATATTCTTTAAGAATATTAATTATAATGTTGTGCTATTTCAGGAGCAGCAACGAATTATTATTTAAAAACATTAACTCTTCAGGAGCCATGTATTATTTATAGAGTTGTGCTTTTTTGGGAGCAACAACAAGATATATTATCAATTTNTATAATGTTGTGCTATTTCAGGAGCAGCAACGAATTATTATTTAAAAACATTAACTCTTCAGGAGCCATGTATTATTTATAGAGTTGTGCTTTTTTGGGAGCAACAACAAGATATATTATCAATTTAAATTTATAAAAGAACATTTAAAAATATTTAATCGGATTAAAGAAAAAAATATTAAAAAAATCATCGTATATATTTTGCAAACATACAAAAATAACATGAGCATAAAGTTGCTACAATTATTATTTGCATGGGGTGATTACCGTCATATAATTACAAAATTAAATGTGGCTAATGATTTATTTTTAAAAGGATTTTGTCAACTAATAATTGGTGTGTCGGTGTGTCAAACTTCATATATTTGCTTATAAATTAAAGAGAAAATGAGAGAACAAAAGGGAGAAGCTAATAAACTTGATTTGCAGATGTATATGTATAATGAAAAAAAGAGATAATTCTTTGGTCAACATCCTCTAAACTAATCATTGTGGGCATATATGCTAAACTAATTGCAGTAAATTCCTACACATAAAAAGAAATTCACGTTAATTGTGGCGGAAACAAAAGGCCGTGAAGAAATACACGTTACCAAATTCTAGAGATGGCAAAAAAATTTGCATCGCCACGAATGGGTCCCGCCCCAACGGGTTGGCAGGGCGGCGATTGCCACCTCGTCTCGGGCGAAGAAGCCGCCACGCCCCGAACCCGCCCCATGAAGAATAAAAAAAAAATTAATTACAAATTACAAAATAAATAAATAATTAATTAGTTAATAGAAAAAAAAATAAATAAATAAACGGGACAGGAAATGGGGCCAGCCCGTGCCCCTCCCCTCCCCGACCCTAAGATGGGGCGGGGCGGGGCGAGGGTGCCCTACTCCGTTGCCATCTCTACCAAATTCACATAGCGTAATGATTCACCAAAAATTCTTGGGAATAAATTTACACGTTTTATAATGAATATGTATATTAAAAAAATTTACATCTCACCAAATTGATTTTGGTACATGTGAGAGATGATTATGTTTTTTAAAAAATTACTATATTCTCTAAACTTTAAAAAATTAAGCTTTCGTGCTGATAACTTGTTATAAAAAGAGAGAATAAAAGTCAAAGACTTGTGTGTATTATAATGAGAACTAAAGTTCTATATGTATAAGGAAGGAATATGAATAATATGATAATAATATTTAGGGTTGTAGAAGTACAATTGTCATTCACCAATAAATGACCATTGACAACACGAACCTGCCATTTTCATTGTTTCCGCAAACAAAATATTTGCACTTTCTTTCAGATTGAAAATATTTTTCTAATAAAAAATTGTTTATTGACACTAAAAGGAGATTGGGACCATAAGATGACAGCTTATTGATTAATGACCAATGCGCCAGCTAGAATACGAGCGTCCACTCAAGCCAATTAGTGAACTGGTATAATATCTCGCATGTGGAATATGCCAGTTTGCTTCGAAAAGACCTACTCAATGGAAGCCAAATTATGAATATAGACATTTTTTTCATATGATAGATGCAATGTACACGCTATAGCAGCAAATAAGAGCATTTTATGGAATAAAAAGTTGTGGAAAATTGGGATTTTAAGCCCCCGTTTGAGATATTTATTTTTTTTAAAAATAGATTTTACAAGAAGTGATTTTTAGGAGAATATATAATTATAAAAAAATAAAAAAATGAGTTTATACGTAAAATTATTTTATTGAAAAAATGTGATTGAAATGAATATGAAAAAAAAAAAAAAAGTTTCGAAGAATGAGGCTCAAATAGAGGCTTAATGCTAGGGGAATATCATATCTTGATATACTACAAAATCACTTTTCAATACCAATTGAAGTATTTTCGATCTCTCGAATATTAATGAAACATACTTGAACTTCACAATATATTTTTATATTCACAATTGAATGGTTAACTTAATTGTCTGACCGATATTTACAAATAGAAATACTGGTCAAAATTATTTTCTTTACCTAGCTAAATCCTTTAACTTTATATCAAGTGCTTTTCTAGACATGTTCGATCATACTTTTGGCAACATGCTAAACTGTAACACCAAAATAAAATCATGAGAAACAATGAAAAATCATTATGTTATATATGAATTATATAAACCTTATGGTCTTACACAATGAGAAAGCAATGATCTATTACTAATTTATTCCATATTGGTTGTAAAAGTACATTTGATATTAAACAAATGATACGATGTTTTCTCCATCTTAGTACGTATGTCATATTCTTTAAAAATAAATAATGATGTACAAATCCTACTTTATGTATTTTTCAATACCTAATTATGTTCTCCTCATATTCATTCATCCAGACAATCTTAAATCAGGAAATCAATCCACTACAAACATGTTTAATCGACAGTAAAATCTATTTTGATTATTTATAGTAATCTCCTCTTGATAATTCATCAAAGCAACCAGATCATGTACACAACACGACCACTTCTTCTCATCTCAACACATTTCAAATTGTTTAATTGTTTGAGGCAATTGCAAGGGTGAGCAAGTCAATTTCAACCTATTCTACATACTTTACATGAGCATAAGTCATTTATCTGAAAACCACATCAATAGATTGCATAGGAAAGCAAAATTGTTTATTTATAATTTTGCAAAACTCAATCAAGAATTTTTAGATACTCAAAGTACCATATTCTATGCAATCATAGAGATTCGACATGACCAACATGCATATCTCTACGTAACTTTAGAGTGTAATGATTATATATATCATGTGCGTATATATATAGCAAAGACACATTTTCTTTGCTAATATCACTAAATGTTTTGTTCCGTTATGATACTTACAATCCTCAACATATGCGACAATGCAAAATTATCATAGCTTTCATATTCTCAAATGGTACATTAAAAGCTAAATATATCTATACCAAAAGATTTCTTATACTGCCAAGATATACATTACACTATTTGTTTCTAGCTAACAAAAAATATTTTACCCTATGTAGAAAGAGCATATAAGTCTATTAACTATTCGTGCTCGATCATGTATCTTCTTTATTCAACATTTTGTATCTTTTACAATCATAAATTATTCTCTCGAAAACAAATAGAATAACTGACAACATCCTTCAAGTACCACAACATCCTTTCAAAGGATAATATTGATACCAGCTGGTTAGATCCTTATCACAATTAGATCCATGTCACAATAAATATTAGGACTAGTATATACAATAGTCTAATCATTCTAGATTATGGTACTTTAGATATTTCATTGTTCCCTTATAGAGTCATTTGATATATACAAAGACTCATAATTGCCTTTTTGATATAAAAATATCAATAGGGATCAATCATCCAATTAGAAACATTTTAGAATCTTTATGGCATAAAACTTTGTGATAGAGTAAGAAAACAAGAATGATCTTTTAGCAAAAGTACATAATTTGCTAAAACATATGTCCTTTGCTTCAATGATTAATGAAAATTATCTTTAAATGGTCTCAATATACTCCTTTTCAAGCTTAGTTAATATAATATTGCCATCATAAAAATTATAATTACAACCTACCTCTTGACATTCACATAAATAAAAGTGATATCCATCTACACAATAAAATTTGTATGATATTTAAGCCCTGTCAAAATTCAAATACCACTATTGAAATGATTGCTTCAGACCACAAGTATAGCTATAAAGTTACCACTATTCTAAACTCTTCTAACAATGAAACCTGCAAGTTGATTCACGCGGATATTTTCTACAATCGATTCTCAATTAAAAAAAATAAATAGTTTCTATGTCTATTTGGTATAACTATATTTACAGACACTATCGTGGCTAACATAGGCACACAAACGTGAATCTTACTGTAATGAAAAAAGTTTATCGCACTCAATATCCTCATATTTTGTATAACATTTTTCCCCCGAAATAAAAATAAGCTATTTCTACGATAAAATCATTAGCCTTCTGCTATGCTTTCAAGAATCCAAGTATTCTAAAAAAATTGATATCCAGTTAGAACATTCATCACATTCCATCTTCGGTTGAATTTTTTATACTCAATCTTACTTCAATTACTTTTATCTACTTTTTCTCTTTATACTCATATAAAGAAAGAACCAAGTTACTTGAAAACATAAAACTCCCACTTGAAGCAAAAGCTAAAGGTAACCACCATGTACTTTAATTGATTCACCAAGCACATGCATTATCTAATTTCAACAAATATTTTTGAAACCATTTCCCCTTGCTAGGACATATGTCAAACGTCACATCTTATGATTCAATATCCTTCTAAAATTTCAATTATGAACAAGTACCAATTGGACTGTTATGTGTATTTCATAGAGATACATTTCTTTATCATCAGAGACTAGTTTCCAAACTCATATGAAAGAATTAAAACTTAAGTAGTTAATCAGGAGTCTAAGATAACCCACATTTGATTATTTACATGTTCAAATGTAATAAATATTGAAGGTATTAGTATTGAGTAAACTCTATTGAGTAACAAGTCGCCATTAACTAACGTTCTTTGAAAGAAATTGGTAAGTCTGACTGCATTATCACTTACCTTACAATACTCCATTTCTCTTAGAAACATCATATCGTTTTCAAACCAGGAGTAATCAATAGAGTAAGAATTCCTCTTTCATTATACAGTTCATTGAATTCTCATGAAAGATATTCACGCTCTCAAACAGTTCCCAAGGTTTACACTTTCATAATATGATTTTCTACTCCATTTAATTGAAGTCTAAGAAAATTAGAAATGAGACGATTCGGTGGAACTCAGTCATTTGTGTAAAAGCTTATTTTTCTAATACCATAAAGGGGTTTGGAATAATGTTTTGACAACTGAAATGGATGAATTCATTTATGTATATATTGAAAATAGGAGTTTCCATCTCTCTCTCTCTCTCTCTCTCTCTCTCTCTCTCTCTCTCTCTCTCTCAGCCCTCAAAAAATCTGAATGGAGTATTTATATGGAGATTTAGCTCTTATAGACTTTTGAATAGTTCTCTTAAAAATGTTTTCATGCTCAAACTATATATTGCATCAATTCAAAGACTCGATGATATACTAAAATATCTCTTGACTCCTTTTTATGTGGTTTATTTGAGTTTACTATCCAAGTAAGATAACTTGCATATATCAGTTTTTGATATGTAGAGAACACTAAGAGAAATATTTTCAAATGCAATTTTCTTTGGCTCAATTCATTATCGAGCAAAGTGACTCAACACCTTACAACTAAAGCACTTGAACCTTTGTAATATTACTTATTTTCCAACCCTCTTTCAACCTCTTGCTTAGTCATATTCTTCTTAAATCTTCCTTTAGTCTTGTCTTCTTTCTTGCCTTTGGTGATAACTGGAGCACTATCACATAAACGTGTCCTTAAGACTCAGCAATGTGAAGTTGCATGTCCTCTAGATCAAGAGAGTGAATAGAGATCAGCTTGAACTCGTTGTTGTTAAAGTTTGACCCAAATTCCATTAAATATTTGAGGATTAGTTGAAGTGGGCCTTGAAGATGTCATATATATGGACCAATAAGTGATTGACTGCATTTTCGTTAATTGCGGGCCAAGTTCACACTTGAACGCGCAAAACAGGGGATTGGTGCCTGCTTGGCGCTAGCTTGTCGCTCGCTTCCCATCGGGTGACACTAGAGTGACGCCAACATTTGGCCAACGATCCGTTTGGCATTTTAACGCATTTTTTATTCTCTTTCCATCTTTAGAACTATTATTAGGGTTTTGACATTTATCGTATATATAGTTGACTCTTCTTTACAAACTAGATAAGTTAGACAATATTATAAACGCATTATCTTTGTATTCTTCCTCCATATTATAGTGAATTCTCCCTTCTTCTATCAAATTTCTTATGTTGTTCTCGTATTGTGACCTTTACTTCATATTGTGTCATATAATCTCGTCCGTAATTCCTAACAATTGTCATAACAGAAAATGTGACCAACTAAAGTATCCAACACCAAGTCCTTACCTTAGCATGGACACACTTGGAATTTTCATTCTCTCAAATACATGAAAATATATTGAGCAGTATAAATCATAATAGTATGTAGTTATGTGGTTGCTCTTCAAAACATCATATTATTCTTGTACAAAATTTTATCGAGCCAAATATTGCTGCATTTAGCATATAGTATATAGCATTTATTAAGGTAACCAATCATAGATTTTGAGGCTAAGATGTATCAGATTTTAGAGACAACAATATTCTTCATTAATACCCATTTACGCACATATACTATTTATGAACATATACTATTTTGCATTTATACAAATTAATATATACGATAGTTTAAAATTAGGGACAAATTTGAAATTTCACTAAGTTTTCATCAGCCGCAATCCTAACGTTTCACTAGCACAAACTTAATTTCAAAATGAAAATTCGATAAGTTATGAGCGAGAATTACATTAATTCTTACAGTAGTAGAAATCCCACTCAATATATGGATTAAATAGTTCTAGGTAAGATTTTCATTAAATTTTCCAACAATCGAAGTGTCACTTAATAAATAATCCATCTAAGTAAGAATCTCATTAATTATATTAACCTTAGAATTTTATGATAACTAATGAATTTATAATGACAAATCTAAAATACTTTCGAATACTTCTTATAATATAAAACTCGATAATCAATGTACCGGGGGGGCATCTTGAAAACTTCCACTAAATAACATAACATTGTAAAATCCAGAATATTACATGGACTATAATGCAATTTACAAAGTTGCAAAGTAGCCCTTTATGCGTGGAAGGAAAGATTCTGCATTTTTTTTTTTAAATAATTACCTCGTCACGCACGTTGCACACTCACTAAGGTGTGCATGACCTACACACAATCATGTAGATGTATTTCAATCATTTTCCTTTTGTGTTCAAAATTTTAACATCTTGAGTTGATATGTATGATCATAATTCTCAAATACTTTACACATCATAGCATTTGGTATAAACAATGGACTGAGAGTGAGGTTGTATGCTGCATTTTTTATTTTTTTTTGGGAATTATTAAAATTCGACTTAAACTTCAAATGCCCATATCTCTTTGGTTTCAAGGCCAAATTTAGTAAATTTATACTAGAAAGCATATGAATCTATCTTATAACCATACCAATTATGTAGACCAAAATGCATTAATTATGCAGATTTTGATGATTTCTTAAAGTTTCGGTTTTTATAAGATAGGGTTTCAAGTTATTTCTTAAATATGCAACAAAGATTATAAAAGTTCCGAGACATGCTCTACATCATGAAACGAATATATTGTGTAAATTTGGTGAAATAACAATGTATTTCATGATATGCCATTAAAGATGTCTCAAACTTCGAGCAAATAGAATAATCTCATATTTGCACCATGCTAGCATTTCCAGTAAACAATTAGCAAGGAAAAACTGTTAAGACTCTGATACCAATGAAAGAATTTGTAGCATTCTATCACTTAATTTCGGTTTATAAAACATTACTTGTAAAAAAATGACTTTCCAATATTTTTATGTGGTTGAATCACTTGCAATTTTCACTCTAAATTTGAATTTTAATCACTTCAATGATCCAAAATTCACTTCAATGATCCAAAATTCAATGACAGTGGAAGGTGTTCATTATCCAAAATCTAAGTGCAAAGTTTTGTGAGTTTTCTAGCCAAAACTATTATTATAGGCTCTTTCCATTTTTGATGTATTTTCACATGCGAATTTTCAACCCATTTTTTGTCTGAGTTTCTCCCTCTCACTCATTAGAACATATGTAGAGTGGTTATGGGGAGTTATGAGAAGTTGACGACTTGACATAAGTTAAATGGTTTGAATTCAAAGTTCAAACCACTCCCTCTATTATATTTTTTTAATATATCGTTGGTCATGTCATTCTACATATGTACGACCCAGGGCCCATTTCTTGAAATTTTTTGACAAATACAATCAATGAATTGAAATGTTAATAGTTCGATTCTAGAGAACGATATTGCCAGATTTGCTCAAACAATCTAAACTTTAATTGTCACAATGCATAAAACTAAATGCAACCATTTTTCCCTACAACTGCACATGATGGGAGGAGGCAATATACTTAATATTCGTGCCCAATATTAGTGACACAAATTATTACAAAGAGGAAATTGAAACTGGTAGAGCTAAAACTGACAAAACTATGGCCAAGGTTGAGTACTTGAGAGGATTCCTTGTGTAAGCAGTAATATTTAACTAGACAATAAATATTATTTAATTATTTTGTCATTATATAGTATTATATAAACTAATTGTAGAAAGAACATATATATACCGAAGAATATAGTGGCATTATGCTCTACCAACTTTTATGACTTATGCCTATAGCTAACGTACCAAGTTGTAGTATATTAGTATTAGATAATATTGTGATGTTTCAAAACTTTTATCTTAATAGAATTCAAAAGGAATATACTGCATGATATTCTTTTGTGGCCCCTTTCACTTTTAAAAGTAGATGCTTCAATATAAAGATGGGAAAATAGGGTCCGTTTGATTGCAATAGTGAAATTTGGGTGGAAAGAAAATAAATTTCAGGAAATTGAATTGCTTAAAATTGTTTTCTTGAAAATTGTTAATTAATTATGTTTGATTGGTATAATTTTCCACTTGGAAAATGTTGAAATTTTGGATTTTTTGGTGTTCGTTTGGCTTTGTTTTTTATGAAAATTGTACATAAGGGAATTTTTTTTTTACAATTGTCCATAGAATTTGTTTTCATTGCAAAAATAAAAAAGCTGAAAACTATTTTCCCACCACTTTAGTAGAAAAACCAATTCCACAAAATCATGGAAAAAGGGGACACGTGGCGGGTGGGAGGAAAACATTTTCCATGGAAAAGTTTGGTTATCAAACATAGCAAAAGTGAGAATTGAAATTTCAATTCCATTTTTCATGAAAATTAATAGGCTGTCAAACAGACCCACGATTTGATTTATAAATATGTTGTTGAAAACTAGTTAAAAATTGAACTTGAAGAGGTACACATTGATCTTGCCAAGTCTTCCGTGCATTGGCAAAGAATTGTTCTTCAGCAGCTAATACATGTTCAGTTTTCTTATTCCCACCTAAAAATAATACATTGCATCTCAAAAGTTGTCAATTACTTGCTGTTTCAATCTTTCTATTATCAACTTCTTCAATTAATTGAAATAGTGAGATAACAGCAGCTTAGAAATGATGATGATAAACAAACTAGCAAACGAAAAATCTTTTCGATTCTACTGTCACTATCATTTTAAATTACTGTCACAATCGTTTTAAATTCTTTTTATCGAGAAAATAAAATTCATTCTTTTTTTGTCCTTTTCTTTCATAAAAATGCATTTAGAACACTTTTTTCTTTCGCTTGCACACTTTTGCATAGTCGGCATACTTTAATGATCAATTCACTGGTAAACGATGACCAACTGTGTTTTAATTTTGTACAGTTGGCATATTTTTTTAATTATTACAGAAGTTTGTGTTAAATTATTCATTAATCACATAAGATTCTCTTAGCAGATTAAACAAAGTTTAACAAAGTCATTAGGTTAAAATCTTCAAGAACAAAGCCATTATCTGATAGTTATAAATTGATTCCATGCAAATTTATATAGTTCCTTCAAGAGGACACGGCTTACATTACATGGAAAATGCTATATTTTTTTAGAGATCTTTATGATCAAGAAACCATACAAAAGAAACATTACTCAACAGTCAACACTTATTCAGTTGTTCATTTTTATTCTTCATAGCACACGAGAAATCTTTAAGAGGGCAACCAAATCATGATATTTCTTTTTTAGCCGATGTTCCACCAGAATCGTCCTTGAAGATATTTAATCACATTCGCGTCAACTTGGAAAGCCTTGGTGAGAACATCAATATTAATGGGCGGGTTGGATCCAAAAACTGCGTTTGCAATTGTGATAACTCCTGGGTTTTGGCTGCTTAGACCAGCAAATGCAACTGCATTAGTCTTCCCCACATTTAATTGGAAATGAATGAGACTTTGTGGAAACACGAAGACGTCTCCTGGATACAAAGTCTTGGTAAATAATTTGTTCTTTACGTTCGGATCCGCAGGGTTCGAAGTAACGAATCCAACATAGAGAGAACCCTCCACAACAACAAGAATCTCAGTAGCCCGGGGATGCGTGTGGGGTGGGTTGAGGCCATAGGGTGCAAAGTCGATACGGGCTAAAGAGATACCAAGAGTGTTGAGTCCTGGTAATAGGTTGACATTCACAAGAGTGACCCTTGATCCTAGGGGATTTGATGTATTTCCGGGCATGTTCAGTCCACGAAAGAGGAAATCATCAGCAATAACCAT
>CAIGRO010004602.1:0-10118 GCA_903798355.1 Fraxinus baroniana
TTGAGATCCAAGGGATGACCTAGCGACGGAGCTGGAAAGTTGGTCTTCGCCTTGGTATCGCAGAGTGACCTGGCGGCGGCGTCTTAGGCCAGTGCAGCCTCCTCAGGGGTGTCAAAAGTGCCCAACCAAACCCATCTTTGAAGTCTCCAAATGTCGGCCAACCACTACTCGAGCCGCCTGACTCCCCACCAACATGACCACCTCAACCTCCTCTATTCCAGCCTAATACCGTACCAAACACACCAAAATCCAATAGTTGCGGATTGTTTTTTGAACGACACCAACTTCTTCAACGATGCTCATGCCGGTACCACCACACCGATCGACCATACTCATCAAGAGACATCTATTCATGGTCTTATATCATCAAACAACACAACCAGTCCAAATTTACAAACCCATTCTTCATACCTAACGAACACTCAAATTCCGGCGAACTCTAGTCACATAAACCGTCGGATATATGTACCATTGAAAAGCCCTTAACTTCCTCTTTAATTCCCACACAACATCCACCACTATCAGATCCGCCGCCTTCACCGTGACCACCATTTTCAACCACAACCGATACATCATCGCTGCACGATTTACTACCGCCGTTTCAATCTTCGTGACGGCAAGGAGAGAGAGGAGAGCAACGATTTACAATTACTGCTTCAATCGTTGTGACGGCAACAGAGAGAGGAGAGCAGCGAGAGAAAGAGAGAAGAGTTTGGGGGAAATGACGTGGGTGGATGAAGGTAGGGTTAATTTCTAAATTAATTGAATTTAATAATAATATATTAATTAAAAAATCTGATTTTTGAAAGATAAAACTTTCCACTTGATGTTTGAATTTGAAAACTTAAATACCTGATTTTAGGTAATTTTCTCTTTTATTAATGGGTGGAGTCCATTAAGGCCCAGTATGCAAACTCCATATTTACCTGGACAAATTCACTAACGGCCATCCGAACTTCAGCTGACAGTGCATCGGAACTTCATTTCGTCGGTAGCCGCAGGATGTGAGGATTCCACTGTCTCCGATTTCTTTCTTTTTCTTCTTTTGGAAATTTTATTTGCATTTGCCTACAATCTTAATTAACGTATTTTAAAGTGATCAAATTGGAATGAAAAAAGGTCTGGTGACTAAAGTGAAAAAATAACACAAGTTGAGCATTTAAGTGCGATTTTTATTCAAATTCTGTCACTTCTCTAAAACCCTGGTAAAACCCCCCGCGACCGGAATCCGGAAAATATATCGTCTTCTTCAGCCGCACATAAATACTGAATCAAACGATTGCAAAATCAGATTAAATTCGAAGATGGAAGTTGAAGCAGCGATTGTGGAAGAAGAGAGGGAGACGAACAACATCGTGATGTGTCAGTTTACTGACCCAGAAGGTGCACCTCTGGGACCGTCGATGTACCTCCCGCAAAGCGCTGGCCCCAAGGAGCTTCAGAATATGGTCAATCAGATTCTCAACAATGTAAGTACTTCCATGGGATTCGATTTTTAAGTTTAAGCTCTGCTTGAAAAAGGTTTACTTTTTATGAACATTTTTTAGCTTTTTTTTTTTTTTTCTTTTGATAACCGTCGATGGCCAGCTTATGCGCTCCCTCGACTAATCCCACGGGCCCTGAAGTTTACCGTCGGGGTACTCACCTCAGTGGGTTTGAGGGAGTCGTATTGGTGACCATTCGGAGCAAACCCAAGGCTTTTTGAAAACTCAATGCGGTGTTTATTAGCTCTTTATGATTAAAGTCAATAGTTGGTTTTGAATCAATTTGGGGGTTTATTCGGTAAAATCTCTCTTAATTTTTGAGATTTTTTAAACAAAATTATTCACTAATAATGGCACTTGTGATTTGGAAAGTTCTTTTTTTTTAAATAGTAATTGCATTTTCGAAGTGTTTCTCATTTCATTTTGAGCATTTTAGAATGAAAATATGGAGGCAATTTTAATAATCTATTTCTTTTATCTTTTTTGTGGTACATACAGACAGGAGTCACCATAATTTTATTCCTATAAAAAAGAAACCAAATTTACGACAAGTAAACAATATTATCCAGTTAGATGTTGAACCAATGAAACATTAATCATTGTGAGTTGGAAAAAAGAATTTAATGTATTCTGGAATTTGGGGTTATATGCTAGCTTTATTATTCTGTCAGTAGAGACATGGATTTCTGCATCTTTATTATTTTGATAGACTTGATTCAATTATTGGATCTTTTTTTTCTATTTCAGGAGGAAAAACTGCCTTATGCATTTTATGTATCAAATCACGAGCTTGTGGTGCAGCTTGGTTCATATCTTCAGAACAATAAAGGTAAGGATTCCAGCTAATCCTATCATATTTATTTATCAAATGAACTTGGCATGACATTATAGAAGAAACAACAGAGATTCTGTGTGAATGTTTTTACAGTGTCTGTGGAGAAGGTCTTGACAATAGTTTACCAGCCCCAAGCAATATTTCGAATACGTCCAGTTAGTCGCTGTTCTTCAACTATTACTGGTATGAGATTTCATGTTGTGCATTTAGTTATGCCTCCAATAATATTGTTGCAGTTATGTTTTATATGATATTAGCAGTTAGCGACATGTATTTTAAGTTTTGAGCTAGTTGCATAGTATCCTCTGTATTTCCAAGACTAGTGGTTCAACTCGATTAAGTAGGACTGGGATGGGATTTCACTTTTGATGATAGATGTGTAACTTTTGGGTGAAAAGTGAGGATAAGTATTTGAAAGCAGGGCTTTGATAGCTTGTGTAGTAGAAGTACTTACAAATATCAAAGGAAACACAGAATTTATGGGGCTGACATCACATTGATGAAAAGTAAAGAATCATTTTTCAAGTGATTTTGAAAGTTTTAGGATGTGTTGAAGTGGGCTTGAAGATAGGAAATGATAGTGGCTAGGAAAATCAGTTTTAGAAGAGGAGGGATCATGGAGGAAGCAAGATAATGAACTGGGGATATTGGAAAGCTTGATAATATATGGCTGAATAAAGGAAAATGAAGGGAAACTGCAGGGATTGAATAAAAATATGTTTTTTCCTTCTGCTTCATGCCAGACAAGATACATAATTGGCTAAACCACAAATACAATCATTCTTTATTCAGATTTCTTTCGTACAAAATCAGTTCTATTCTTTTTATGTTGGTATGTTTTTGCATCTTAATTTTAACAGTTCTATTGCTTGGAAAGTTGCCTCTTTACACTTTAGGAAGCAAGGTGCAAATGAACTGAGATTTATGTTCACAATATTTTCCAGAAAAGAAAAATTGATTTATAGAGGAAGAATGCCCCATTGCTAGTGCTTTGCATAGTTTGTTTGTCAATCACTAATTGATATGCATTCCTGTAAATGTTATTATGTCTTACCATCACATGCTTTTTCTTGTCCTTGATGTCTTTGTTCAGTATTGGAACAATACTATCTGTATATAATTCTGTTTGCATAGTATTTTTTTTGTTTGTGAGTACCATTAAAAACATTGATGTATTAATATATTGCTCTGGCTGACATCATCTTGTATGGGTCAATAGAGTTCTCTTGTGCTGTATCTGCCTTCAAACAGTTTGAGGAGTTATGGAGATAGCTTACAGGTTTTTACATGGAAGGAAACAAAGGAAGAATAATAGTTATATTATTGTTTGATGGAACTTTTGGGAGGGCTAATAGCACTTTTACTCAATCATATAGCATATTATTAATCTCCAGTATGCTTTTACCAGCTTATCCAATTGCAAGGAAAATTTTTTGTCTTTTGATTGATGACCTTGTCCATATTTACATATTTTTTTATACATATCAGCATCTGTACATTTTCTGTTGAGACATGTTAGTTCAACTGCTGTCATATCATGCACTATATTTTTGGTTACTTCTTTTGAGCATGTGTTATGGGTTTGTCATTGCAGGTCATACTGAGGCTGTACTTTCTGTTGCCTTTAGTCCTGATGGACGACAGTTGGCAAGTGGATCAGGTGATACAACTGTTCGTTTATGGGATCTAAATACCCAGACTCCATTATTCACATGTAAAGGTTAGAATTCATTTTCTTGTTTATGAGTTATTGCCTACACGTTTACTTTTCGTTTCCAAGCTATCCAATGAAAGCATACAATTTGTGCAGTACGTTTGTTTGAAACCTAAGTTCAGGTAAATAAGTAGGCATCAAATCCCATAGCAATTTTATTATTTTTCTGGATTGTTGGAAGATTTGTAATTTAGTTTCCTTGTATATTAGCTTCCATGTATAGATTTTATAGCTATAGAATATTCCATCAGATCCTAGCCCGTAGGAATCAGGTCCTTTTGTTAGTTTCCTGTTCTATGAATTTAGTCATCTTTTTGTACTCTCTTTAGAGTTGTAACCTTATTCAGCGGTAGTAGTAGTCAAATTTTCTTCTACAATTTACCATGGACTAATATTGAAGATGTGAGATTTTACTTGTCAGTGATGACTTGCTGTATGTGTATAAATTAATGATTTTCTGTGAACTTCATGCACCAGGCATTCTGCTTACCTAACTGATGCTGTTTGTACATGTTCAAGCTCCATATTAACTCCTTTGCTCCTCATTGCTTGAATAATACCTTCAAGAGTAGCCATCTTGAGTGGTTCTGTAATCTGGACTTTGGACCTGTAGACCTTTTCAACCAACAAATATGTTGTAAAAGTATCTCTATGTTTCGATGGTGATCACTTTTTACTTTCACATATGGAAGCTTCCAAATTATAGAGCATTTGCATGTTTACGAAAGCACACATGAATACATGCATGCACAAAAATATCTTCCCACATCCTGTGATTTTGCCATCTACTTTTCAAATTGAACATCCTTATTATATGTTCTGTTCTTTGTTGCTTGTGGCTTTAGGGTTATTCATATCCTTGTTCTGCTGTTTCAAGTTTCAATTATGGCCCTTGATTTCCTTTCTTCTGTATATTTTTGCAATAAGTTAGTACAGAGAAATGCTTTTGGTGGTGTTATACTTCTCCTTTTCTTCAGGCCACAAGAACTGGGTACTTTGTATCGCATGGTCACCAGATGGTAAACATCTTGTTAGTGGAAGCAAGGCTGGAGAACTTCAATGCTGGGATCCACAGACTGGGAAGGCATCTGGAAATCCACTTACTGTGAGCTCATATAATAATTTTTCAGTAAAATATTATTTCAATGTTCTAAATGTTGTCCTCATAATCTCATACCAATATATATTTTTTAATTTCTCACACTTAATCTGCTACACCTCATTATTCATCACTGTCTTACCTAGTGCTAAAAGAGCATTACATTGTGAAAACATTGAAGTCATCCCTAAGAAAAGAGTGTGTGTATTCAAATATTTACATTCTCATTTTTTTTCCCTAGTAAGCAATATAGTTTATCATGGCAAAGTTGTTACCCATACTTACAGACTAAAGAGAAGATGATAAACAGAAACTTTATTTAAAATTATCTAATCACAATCCTATTTCTCTGGCAACAGAATTAATCACTTATTCTCGTTAATTGAATGTATAAGTCCCTATATTTTCTAACTGTATTTTGGGATGTTATTCCTTTTTCTCTATATCTTGTTTTTTCAGGTCTCTTGAAAATTTCACCTTGGAGCCTAATGACATGATTCATATCTCAGGGCCACAAGAAATGGATAACCGGGATTTCATGGGAGCCATTGCATCTTAATGCTCCATGCCGTCGCTTTGTGAGTGCAAGTAAAGATGGTGATGCAAGAATATGGGATGTTTCATTGAGGAAATGTGTTATGTGTCTTGCAGGACACACACTTGCTATAACCTGTGTTAAATGGGGTGGAGATGGAGTGATATATACCGGGTATGTTCTGCATGATTACAATTTTTGAGTAATTGCTTGCGAAATAAGTTTTCGTACTGAGTAGCAATAAACTAATCTGAGTTTTTAGTCACTGAAAAAATGGGGGTGCCATATCAACCTATCTTAATTTTTCTCTTCAAGAAAACATAATATACTACAAATGTAAGTTCTTTCCTTGTGAATATGATGCCACTTTGATCTGTTCTTCAGATGTGGCCATTATACCCACTTGAAAACTCATTATACTTGCATGAAAATCCTCTGCTATTGCTTCGACAACATTGTGTGACGAAAGATAAAGATAAACCACTAGTCTTTATTCCAGCAAACTCATCTGTTCAATCGAGACATACTAAGTGATGCATATTTTTCTTGTTATAAGTTGAGGTCTTCAAAATGTCTATAGAAAGAAAGAAATGCACACCATGTGTCTATCTAGAACTAATTTCTAAGGCAATCCCGAAATAGGCTATAGGAAAATAGGAATAAATTCAAAAATGCTAAACATTCGCTAAACATATGTTAAGCATAATTCTAAGGAATTGATCATCGAAGGAATATTTTCTTCTCCCACTCTTTTTTCTCTGGTTCCTCTCCCTTTCCCTTCTCCTATTCCGAAGTATATAAAGAGGGGCTGAAGTACTTGATCTGCGACATGTTGAGAAGAATTCAGTATCTAAACTACTTTCATTTTACATTTGCAGATCTCAGGATTGTACGATTAAAATGTGGGAAACTTCACAAGGGAAGCTAATACGTGAATTGAAGGTGCATGCCAAAATGTTTTAATTAATTTGTTCGTGAAGTTCTTAATTTTTTGTTTCCCTTTTAGTTCGAACCTTCGTAAACAAAGAGCTGAGTGTCAATCTAGAATTCCGTGATCAGTTTTCTGGATTAATTATCTTTTCTCAACTTTGCAAGTTTACATTCCTGTACAAGTATTGCTGTAGGATATATTGTCTATCTATATGCTGAATCACTGGTCAAAAATTTAGACCTCAATCCACGTGACTCTGATGTTTTGGCTATTTCTCTTCCTCAACCAGCCCACATCTGTTACTGCATAATTTCTGATTCTTCACGTTGAATACAGGGCCATGGGCATTGGGTTAATAGTCTGGCATTGAGCACAGAATACGTTCTTAGGACTGGTGCCTATGATCACACTTGTAAACAGTATTCATCTCCAGAGGAAATGAAGAAGGTAATCGCTTGATCTTTAGAATCTTAAAAGCAAAGAAATGATAGATGAAATGACTTTATCCATTTTGTTTTATTTTATTCATTTCCTTTTTTACAAATTATATAACAAAGGAGCCTTATCCCCAATCGATTTGGGGTTAGCTACATGAATCTTTTTCGCTACTCCGTATTGTGTTGCTGCATCTATTGGAACACAAACTAGATTCTTAGCAACCTCAACAGATAGTCTTGATCTATCTCTCCATCTCCTAACCGGTTCTACTAATATTACATCATTCTTATGAACGAGAGCATGTTAAGTCTACAAGTGATTCATGATATGTCCAAACCAAAGTCATCATTTTCTTAATTTATCCTATTGGTGCTACCTCCACTAGTTTTTGTACACTAGCAATTTTTTATCTTTTTCCATTTTAGTTTTACCATAAATACAATTTAGGCCTTGTTTGAGCTCTTTTTTTTTTTTAGGGAAAATGAGTTTTGGGAAAAATGGAGCTCAAACATAGGCTTAGTGTTTTCCTTTTTCTACTTTCATCTTATAGATTTTTTGTTCTTTAACATCCCCTCAACGCCATAAAGCATATCTAGTGTAATCATGGTACTGAAGAACTGACTTTCTAACCTTGTAGGTATCTTCCTTTCACACAGATTTTCTTTAGTGATGTAAAAGTGACATTATTATTCTTATTCCTTTTACAAACAGCTTACTGCATAAATTTTTTTTGGTGCATAATTTTCAAATGTAAGTGGAGAATTGGCCTGTATACTTCTGGTTGTTCTCTGCCCTTACTCAGTTGTCCCCATCCCTTTGGCTCAAATTAAGAAAGCAGCCGTCTTGTCTGCTAGATTTCATCAAGTTATTGCCTTTTCTATTAAATTTTTGCATTTCTTATTTTCTTGCTATTATTTTCAATTCTTCTCTTGTGGCACCAGGTAGCTTTAGAAAGGTACACAAAAATGAGGGGCAATGCTCCTGAACGTTTGGTCTCAGGTTCGGATGATTTTACCATGTTCTTATGGGAACCTAGTGTCAGCAAACACCCCAAAACTCGCTTGACCGGTCATCAACAGGTATCACATTTATTACTGTTGTACTTGTCTGGTTTGTTGGAATGCATGATTATTGTTCCCTGATAGCTCTTTTTATTTGGGTGGAACTCCAAATGGGTGATTGGTTATTAGTGTCGTCTTGTTCTTTTACCACGTAACTGAAAATATTTTAGATGAAAAAGTTATTTTAGCCTCCATGAAAATGTATAAGTGTAAAATGTGGCCTGGCTGGATGTGAGAAGATTGATAAGAAGATATATCACGCCATGAAAGAGAAAAGTTCTAGCTAGATGCTGACACTTATGCCCCATTAGACCAGAGTATCATTTCCCTGCTGTAATTTGCATGTCTGCAGGTGACAGTGATGGTATTATGCCATTTGTTGATTGGGGTTATGAAAATATGTGATGGTGGAAGATTTTATAATTGGACCCAGTCAAAATAACCTCTATATAGCAAAACTAATGGCTTGCGGTGCTTAACTTTCTATATCTTTCTGCAACCACAAATAAAGAAATCTGGAGTGGTTCAAAATTCTCGAGTATACCATAATTCTAATTGTTAATTACTTGTTAGCACGTCAAATAGAAATATATTCTGTTATTTTCTTAGTGGTATGATGCAAGAAGTATCTACTCGATTGAGATTATTTCTTCATGCTTACTTGCTAAGCTCATAACTTGTTCTGTTGCAGCTCGTCAATCATGTTTATTTTTCACCTGATGGGCAATGGATTGCAAGTGCCTCCTTTGACAAGTCAGTCAAGTTATGGAATGGTATTACAGGAAAGTTTGTAGCGGCATTTCGTGGCCATGTGGGGCCCGTCTATCAAATAAGGTTCGTATTCTTCCTCTTGTTATTTATGAATTTATAGGATGTATGGCTAATTAGCATTTTTCTTGCTACAGCTGGTCGGCGGACAGTAGGTTGCTTCTGAGTGGGAGCAAAGATTCAACTTTAAAGGCAAGGAATCTATGGATAATTCAACTGCTTGTCTTCATTACTTCTGGGTTCATGTGTTTTCTTTGAAACTATTCATTTTGTGGTCAAGAATATCATTTCAGAAGTCTCTGTTGGTTGTAGCTTGCAAATGATACTCTTAATGTAATTTTTTTTCACAGATTTGGGATATCCGAACACAGAAGTTGAAACAAGACCTTCCAGGCCATGCAGACGAAGTAATGTTTCTCTTCCCCAATGCCTCTTTCAACGTCCCTTTCTGCTGGCTTTCGTGCATATCTACTTATATGTGGCCTTTTCTTATGTTCGCTTCTTTTTCCCACTTGGGGTGACGGGGGACGAGATGCTCTAATTAAGAACTTTTGGTCTCAGGTTTTTGCAGTTGACTGGAGTCCCGATGGTGAGAAAGTAGCATCTGGTGGCAGGGATAGAGTACTGAAGTTATGGATGGGCTAGAAATCTCAGCACAGATACCAAGTGTATACCTACTAGACGTAGTGCACCTCGTGCTCTGCAGTGTTTGGAAATAAATACGATGATATACTATGGTTATCCGAAATCCTGAAGAAGTGTGATGAAGAAGAAGAAGAAGCGCTCTGTATTTATTGCCCTTGGGTGCAATGGATGATAGCAATAGCAGATCGATTTCAAATGACTAAAAAACACATTATAAAATTGTGAATCTAGTGATGTGATTTTGACTAAACTTCACGAACTATAAGTTTTATCAAATCGACATCAATGTTTACATGAGTTCCATCTAGGCTGCCTAATGGGACAAGTTGAGTTGCATTTACCGATTTTTCACTCTTTCTTGTAGAATCAAAAGCTATAATTTTTCGTCGTAATTATATATTCAGTATTGTAATAAGAAATCTCGACATTAAGGTCTTTTTTGTTGAAACTTCGTCGTCAACTTATTAAGATTCCAATTTTTCATCTTGCCATTGTTGGTTGCTAGAGGGCTCGTTCACAATCCTCCACGTGATTCATTCATCTGAATTTAAACTTTACCACTTGTGTTTAGGGCTGGCCGTGGGTCGGTTCGGTTCGGTTCGGGTCGG
>CAIGRO010004607.1:0-11528 GCA_903798355.1 Fraxinus baroniana
ACGACGAATGTGAATTAATGATAAAATAAAAATGGGTATTTTAATTTATCAATTTTGATTAGATCAAAATAATAATTCATGTCGTTAGGCATCGTGATCGGGAACCTAATGGGTCACACACAAAAGAGAATCAGAAGAATGAGATTTACCAATTAATTAATTGAGAAGTGTTGGATAATTAATTAATTAGGTTGCTTATTAATAGACCCGAATTAATTAATTGGATTAATTAATTCATGGACCAGATTTAATTAATTTAATTAGTTAAATATTGGACCGGGTTAAGTTTAAAAGATGGGCCGAGCCTGTTTGTACTTATATTAATAGATTGCTAGGATTTGAAAACAATGAGAGAATTATTCATTATTCTTACTAGTACGAGAAAAGAAAACTCTAACTGTTATTCTTGTTCTCTATGTGGATCATCATTGGATGCTGGATAATTGGACAGCTTGGATTGCAGATCGTGATCATTGGAGTTCGTAAATCAGTAAAAGAGTTTGCATAATTCATTTAAAGTACAATTCTAATCATAGTTTCTATCTAAACATAAAACATATCATTGTTTGGAAATCGTAATTACTTTATTTTTGCTGCGCATGATTAAGTAGGTTCCCAACAACCCTCACCTGCCAAACTCTGAAGTGTCGAGGCGAAGCACCCAACTTGTACACATATGACCAACCGATGCATTGAGGTGACTCAAGTCGACACAATAAAAGTTTTCTAATTAATCACTCGATGATAGATGAGATTACATTTTACAAAATTCAGTGACTAATAAGAAAACTTTTGAAATTCTCAGTGATGGATGTGATTACATTTGTAAAGCTCAGTTACCCTTTGAAAACCTTATGAAAAGTTCAGTGACCAATCAAGTAATTTATCAATATTTATGTTTATTTATTTTTTGTACTCCTACACACAATTTTATTCTTTCTAGCATCGTCAAACTTAGGAAAAAAAAAAAACTAACCTTTATCCCAAGGGTAATCTACAAGGTTATCTACTGACATCTTTAAGATCAAAGAGAGAACAGTAGTCTATACAGTCAATTCATAGCATTCAACTTTGAAATTCAAATACATCTTTAGCTAAAAATCTAATAGAATTTTTTATTTCTATTTAGATGTGTCCCGATGAAGATGAAGTTGAAGCAACCATTGGAATTGTCTTCTATTGACTCTTTGATCTTAGAGAGGTCAACAGACAACCTTTTCGATTATCCCCGGAATAAAAGGCTATTCTTTTTTCCTAAGTCTAATCGTGGGAGTAGGAGTACAGAAAAAAGAAAGAAAAAGATTAAAAGAACATAAGGATTGGTTAATTACCAATTGGTCATTGAACTTTGCGTAAGATTTCTAGGGGAGCTTCAAAAATTTCCTCATTATTCACTAAACTTTACAAAATTATCTTCATTAGTCATTGAGTGATGAATGAGATTACATTTTGTAAATTTTAGTGACCAACATGAATTTTTTTGAAATTTTCAGTGATATTTGAGATTACATTTGTAAGACTCAGTAACTCAAGGAAAAACTTTTGAATTTCAATGGCCTCTTGAAAACCTTTCGTAAAGTTCAACGATCAATCAAACAGTTAACCCTAAAACTCCAACCATAACATTGCCTTCAAAAACCTACTAACTACATATGTAAGTTATAACATGTTGTAAAAGTTTACAAATTTGCAATATCTAATTAAATATATTTTTACACATTTATTCAATTTTACAACAAGTTTCAACACTAAAATATTATTTTGGAATACATAATGGACTATAAGAGCAAAACACAATTTAAGTATTAAAAGCCGGATATTGTAATTGTTGGGGATATTACACTGATAATGTGAATATTATATTCACAAAAACAAACAATTTATATGCGTGAAATCGAAACATAATTCGACTTACCAAAATAGTTGAAAAGACAACTTAATGATTTACTAAATCTGAATAAATGAATATGGACTCGTCACTTTTCATTTTTGAATGAAAGCATGTCATTGAACTTTGCAATATAAACATATAAACAATGTTAACAATATTCTGAAATCAAACATAAATGAAATCAGAATTTGAGAAAGATAAGAAAAGAAGAGATGCAAGTGATGCGATTAGCCGAGACAAGTGTTGAACACTTTTTCCTTAAGATGGATTTGCCCCGCATCGGTGTTAACGATTTTTCGGCAACCATCTCTCAAGATACAACGACCCGTGAAACCATAGAAGCACTCTAAATGACTTAGACCAACGAGCTCGAATGAAATTCTCTCTTTACCGAACTTATTATTTTATGCAAAAAAATCACTTTTGATGAAGTGTTTTATGCTACATAACGTGTAAAGAATGATATGGAATGATAAATACACGTCCAAAGGGTCCTATATATAGAGGATGATGGGCTGTGAATGAAGTGTCCCGCCCTAAACTCAGCAACTCTTGCTAAAGGCTACACCATTAACTATCGGTAGCCTATCGCCAACACTTTGCTCGAGCAAAAATAACAGAGACTTTGTTGCTAGCCTATCGCTGGCCTGTTGTTGGCTTGTCGCTCGAGCAACAGTCTAGTATCATGCTAGCAACACACTTACGAAAAATTTTGACAGTTTCCTATATTTTTTTTCCAACTTTAGACCACAATTTCTCATTCATCCACAATTGGTTTTAAGATTTCAAATATACCACGACGATCTACTCATTGACTAGAACACATTGGTCTATTTGTATTTGTAATTTGACGATCGGATCAAGTTCGAATATTTGGCCGAAATTGACATGAAAGTCACTTTTCCAAGTTTTTTTGTTTTGTTTCGACACTTAAACCAAATTCCGAATTCTTAAAACAAAATTCCAACAATCCCCCACATGAATGAAAATCCCACATATGCAAATGATAATGCAGACACTAGTAAAGCGAGAGCGGAAAAATATTATATCAGGTAAGGTAGCTTCTGGCCTTGAACCTTCCTTGGTGAAATACTATCGAATTTACTAGCTAATTGGTGAACGAGATAATGTCTTAACCTTTAATCATTCTGCAGAAAACACATTAATTATCATAGGAATGAGTATGAATAATTTCTTAAGTGCTTTATGGAATCTTCATAACTTAGTTGTCTCTTTGAATCAATATCTTGGGATCTCCAGTCAACAATGTAGGGTTATCATTATAAAGACTCATACGTAATAGGCTTAATCTCATTCCCTTCAATATGCAGTATACATGTTCTCTTGGTAAATCTCTTAAAGGTACCACGAGTTTACACCATTGAGATCACTGCTTGTGGTATTTATCTACAACATATATGTCTATACTTACCATTACATGTGACTTAGTATCTCATTAAATATAGCTAGCCAACGATTGATTCATTTAATAGATAGAAATTGTTACCAACTAAAAAATTCTCTTATGAAGCTACATGTTTCTTACTAGCTTTATCTAAAGCTTTATCAATTTCCAAACTCGGTTGGAGGATTTCTATCAAATCATTACACTGGTCAATCACATTTACTAGTAGATTCCAAACTCATGGGTGTTCAATATTCAATATTGAACTATTACAATGCATTTATGAATATTCTTCAAATATTCTAATTGTTCTTGCATATCCAAACAAACGCTATAATTGGATTTCAACTCATTTCATCCACTTTAGACTGAGTTTCTATCATCCTTATAATGAGTATAAGGATTTTCTACCTTTTCACTTCATACACAATTTCTTAATTAGGAATAAAGTTGCATCTACAAGTTTTGAACTTTACATATAAGTTTGCAAACATTAATGTTAACCCCCACATTTTTGGATTATACTTGAACTTCAAGTCCGTTAACTCTTTCATAGTTCAATAATGTCTATATTGAATGCTTAGTGAAAGTCTAAGTACTTTCAAAATTGTGGTCACCAATTCACAATTTATTGAAATTGCATACAATATACTTCAATCCAACTACAATTTGATCAAGGTCATCACATAGACCAATAATGCTTGTCCAAGCATAAACCAACTACGCATGTAGTATAGTACAACAATGAAGAGGGCTAAGCATCTTGATTCACAAGATTGTAACATATGCAATTTATCAAATATTCAAATTTGTGACATATCACAAGACAGTATCATGGGATACCAATTTACACTATATTCCATAGGTTGAAAAGTTGTGTTATCAAAAGACACAATTCTACAAAAGGACACATCTCTTGGAATTAATCTCTATAAAGAGACACACTCATTGGAAATAAGCATATCAAAAGTCATGATCTTTCACACATTTTCATCTAAATTGATTCTAGAATATTTCATAATATTTTGTATTATTTTCCAATGATTCCAAATAATTAAGTGTTTTACTTCTCATTACTAAATAATGATTTCCACTTAGCACAAGATCACATTTTGTTTATGCAAATATAATTTTACATAAATCTTGTCACTTAATTTCATCAAATTAATTGAGGCTATCAATATTAACCAAAGTTAAATGAAAGTTTATAAACTTTCAACAAATAGTTGGCATTCTTCCAACATCTAAACACGTATAATAGTATCCATTTCTGTTACTAATACAGAAATTCATCACATTCAAAGTGAAGAAAGGAATAGCAACGAATATGTTTATTCCATACATTTATACATCCATTTATTTCATCTTAGTCAACACGTGTTGTGACTAGGAATATCAAAGTCTCACGGAAGTCTGTGCACTTCCATATAATAAGGGACATTGCAATCTTATTATCATAACATGAATTATCGAAACATACAATAGCAATCTCCATCACAAATGAAGTACGTTCACCCACCATTATGTGACGAAAAATATTCTAGCATTTACATACTAAATATATGTTGCTCATAAACATAAAACGAATTATTTCATACACCAAGACAAATGAATTTATCCTACACAATTCCAAAAGGATCACATTATTTCAGAAATAAATAAATTGTCTTTAATGGGGAAATATACATCTTTTATCATATATATTCAACCAAAATAGATTATATAATTACAACAAGAGAGAAAGCCCATTCTCTTTTTCCAGGTGTTCATTTGTTCATGAAATAGCATAGGCCGCCTTACTCCACTAAGAAAGATCAAAGGTCGTCGCCATCTTATTTCATTGGCATCGTCTGTGGGAATCCACAGAACATAAAAGCTATGTCAAGAAGGTGAACTACGAGTGTTACGAGCTTGGCCGAAAATATGGTAAAGTCAAAATCTTTCGCCAAGGGTTAAGACCAGCCATCGCCACCTTAATATGTGACGCATAGTTAATTTAGCATTCTAGAAACTTAGTTAGCAGCCATGATGACTCTCTTGTAAAGACAAACTCAAAGATCTATCGTCCTACCCAAAAACCTGTCGGAGGTATGTGCGAACAACATCCTCAAGCGGCTCAAGAGGTTGTCCCCCTGGTTATTTATCCACAATAGCAAACTTGGGGGCTCATGAAGTCACAAATGTAT
Source organism: Fraxinus baroniana (assembly GCA_903798355.1). Taxonomy (NCBI): domain Eukaryota; kingdom Viridiplantae; phylum Streptophyta; class Magnoliopsida; order Lamiales; family Oleaceae; genus Fraxinus; species Fraxinus baroniana. Next base: position 5,483 of record CAIGRO010004607.1, read on the forward strand.
AGGTTCCACATCCTATGGTAGACTTAGAACGTAAAATAAAAGAAATGATGGCCCAGAAGATAGACGATGTGTTGTCTAAAAGAAAGGATAGATGTAGGTAGATGGTTTTAGAAGAAATCCCTTCGCACCTGAGGTCATGGCAGTCCCCTTACAAAAGGCCTTAAACATCCAATGATAAAGTCATATGACGGAGTCACAAACTCGCTTGACCACCTACGGACCTTTGTTGATTTAATAAAATTATATGCAGACTCTGATGTAGTGATGTGTCGATCTTCTCCACCAACACTTAGGAGAGCTGCTGGAGACTGAATAGCAACTTTGGTACCTTAGTCTATTAGAACCTTTGATGAGCTCTCTAGGAGCTTTGTGGCCTATTTCTTGAGTAGCAAGAGAAAGATTAAGATTGCCATTGGTTTAACGCAGGTTTCCATAAGAAAGACAAGCCTTTCCAAGATTACTTCGCCATATTTAGTCGGGTTACACTTGACATAAAAGACTTTCAAATGTCTACCGTGGTTACTGTATTGATGAATGGGACATAAAATTGAGCATTTAAGACGTCACTCTAAAACAAATCCTCCAGAATCAATGTATGACTTGTTGAAGAAAGGAGACAAGTATTTAGATACAGAGAAAGCAGAGAGCGTCACCAAAAACCTTCGAAAAGGGTAGGAGCTAGAAATCTACAAGCGAAAATTTGATATTGAGAGAAACCCATTGACAAAATCAAGCCGAAAATAGGACCGGTTGACCAAGCAAAGGCGAGAAGAGATTAAGTTCTTCACTCTTTTTAATATCCCTCATGCTAAATTTTTGAATGAGATATGAAAATAAAATAGCTTGACTGGAGAAAATCAATTGTCACGTCAACTAGTAAAATAAATAAAAGTAAGTATTGCCATCCCATAAAGACCATGGACATTACACTAAAAATTGCATATACCTGGAGGAGATTGAGCACCTTCTCAAACAGGGTTCTTAACTAAGTATGTGAAAATGACAGAAGCAAGGAAAAAGTTGATGATCGTTCCCCACCTAAGGCTGGAGTGATAAATGTGAACATTGGTGGGATAGTTGCAGGCGGAGACTTAAATTTAACTAGAAAGAGCTATGTACACTATGTAGTATGCTCTATTCAGAAGAAGGCAAGACTCGATCAGAGCATCACTTTTGGTAAGGATGACTTGATCGATGTAGCAAGCCCCCATAATGATGCTTTGGCAGTTGTCGACGACATAGAGGATTTTGATGTTAAGAGGGTACTGGTAAACGGTAACGCAGTGAATGTTCTCACTTGGGAGGCATTTTGGGTTTGAAGATATCTCCAGAAAAATTTAAAATTGTGACCACTCATCTATAAGGTTTTGGAGGAGACGTCTTGATACTAGAGGGAATGGTAGAGCTTCTGGTGACGCTAGGTACTTACCTCTCGACGAACTTTTTGTTTGTCAAAATCCCATAGCATACAATATAATTTACGATCGACCTCTATTAAACACTACCAAAGCTGTTTGTTCAACTAACCACCATTAAATGAAACTCCCAACGAGTCGAGAGGTTGGATTTGTAAGGGACGATCAACAAGTTTTGAAAAAATGATATGTTGATAGCATAAAAGCTAAGGACTCTCCACCAGTCATGATATTAGGTTTAGAGACTCCAAGAAGCTAGGCGATGAGCATCCTAGTGGCGAGTTTAAAAAATTGTTTAATTATGATGTCTTTCTATTCTCTTTATAGCTATAGTTGTTAGAAATCTTATTGATTTCCTTGATGTAATGCTGGCTATTAGTTTTAGCATCTTTTAAATATTAGCTTGTTCAATGAAAAGTCTACACAATAAGGAAGGACAGACTTGGACATCCTGATGTGTCTACCGAGTCAGTAAATCTAAGTAAACTTTATCTAAATGCATGGACTTGATCTATAACCGTTGAGATTTTGTGGATGAATCGTGGCTCAAAACTTTATCCAAAACATCAAAATCATTTGAGGGGCTAAGTGGTGAGTAACAATACTAAAAACTTGATTAGATCAAAATCGCTATGTGCTATAGTGGTGAGCAACAAAACCAAATATTGGTTAGCTCAAAATCGTTCTACGGTTTAGCAGTGAGTAACAATACCAAAATAAGCTAGAAATTACTCTACGGTCTAGTAGTGAGAAACAAAACTAAAAAAATGGTTAGTTCGAAATCACTCTCTGGCTGCTATAGCGGTGAGCAACAAAACCAAAAAACTGGTTAGTTCGAAATCACTCTATGGCATAGCAGTGATTAAAAAAAAATAAAAAATAAAAAAACTGGTTAATTCGAAATCGCTCTACAATCCCTGTGGTGAGCAACAAATTGCGCCGAAAATATAGCACTCAAATGGCGATTGCCTTGCACCTATCGGCCACATAGTAGTCAACGATCAATTGCTATGAGGTCAATCGCGCGCTCTTCAGCCACGTTGACTACTGTGCTATCAAGCAAGAAGAGTAGAGCGTGAATAGATGGCCTAACTTATAGACATTTGATAAGTAGTTTTGATATGCTGGCTCGTCTAGCTAAATAAATAAAATGGGAAGAAAATCAAACGCATGTCAAACAAGAATCGTTTTTTGAAAAAGAAATCAACCACAATAGATGCAAAATATGATATCGTATCCAGATCTCGGACGAAGAAAAACTACTAAGTAGTTGAATGACAAAAATAAATAACAACGAAAAATGCAAGTGAATAATGAAAAATTAAACTACTCGGGGTGCGAGGTCTCTTCAAACTCTCTTCGTGGCGCGCTTGTGTATCCAAATGTCTTATTCTGCTTAGCTTCATTTTCCTTCTCTCTATGCTACGTTAGAAATCGGTCATAGTCGGAAGAATTGATAGACGAATGTTTAGTAGCCACCCACTCCTTAGAACCTGCTAATAGGTCGGCTGATCCCCAACATCAACATCTTCTTCATTGTTAAAACTTGAGATAAGAGGTGGTAGGCGAGTCAACTGTTGTATTTGAGAATTCAAGAGGGGAGTAGACTTGACATAACATTTGAAAAAGCAAATTTGGGTGAGTCTCCAATAAGTGTTGAATAGAAAATGGATTTCGGAAGGTCGAACAAAGAAGAATCGAGACTTTCACCCACTATTAGAATTTCTATACTTAAGAATACGAGGAGGAACCCTAGAAGTGAAGTAGACATATGTGTTATACTTGGATAGGTTGTGTAATTCAAACACACATACCTCAATTGGTTGATGGAAGGCACGATCTTTTCACTAAGACAAATGTACAAGAAATATAACGCTTTTCCTCTATACATTGAGATTTATCTGACTTGGGGGTAAAGATAAAATTTATTGAAGATTGAGACAGAGAAAGAATGAAGAGAAAATCTCAAACCTCCGTCAAAACAATCTTTGTACTCAGCAATCTCGCCAGGATCTGATCTGAAAAGCAATTTTTTGAGCTTAGGGGCTCTATGTTTATAATCGTCAATGCAAGTATAGCTATCAAGCAATTTATCCAATCTGGATGGACAATTATAAGAGCTGGGTCCCTTGGAGATTTCAAGGACTACTACCCTACTCGTGGGGTCCCGTCCAATTTCAAAATTGTAATTTAGGGATTTGAAGGAACTGATGTGATTTTAGGGGGACCATGAAACAAAAATAGAAGGATTGTAAAAAAATTTTGGATTACCGGCATCTCGAGGGGGTTGATCGGCCATCCTTAGGGATTGGTCGACCCCATGATCTTGGGTGGTTGATCAACCAGCGTCCACGCTGGTCAACCAACCAGCATGGTCGACCTCTGATGGGTCGATAGACCCCTCTCCTCTCACTTTTGGATCCACTCTGGTACCTACTTGACACGTAGGAAGGTGATTTTAAATTTTCATAGCTGGAAGACAATGATGAGGACAAAATCACTTAAACATTGGAATGTAACGACAAGCTAATGGAATTTCAAGAAAAATGAGAGTAGAAGAGGAAATTGAAGGTTTCTATTCAATGTTGTTGGCTTTGGAGTTGAACATCATTGTACTGTTTTCTTGTATTTTAAACATGCGAATTGTTTCGTCCTAAAAGTGAACCTACTCGTCAATCGTACTTACTATTACTTATAATGCATCCTCATTGATATTTCATAGTGTAGAATTTGTCCTCACTGAATACTATAGTAGTTAGGTCTTCCCATCATGTACTTCTTCCTTATTGTTCTTGCAAATATGCACACGTTAATTTACATAAACAATGTTATTCTTTTAAGCATAGGAGTTGTCATATATCGTAGTCTTTCTGGTGAAGAACATATTGTAGGCCTTTGTCGACGGTCTCCTGTTGTTTATGTAAATATTATGCCTCTACATTTCCAGCAGAAAGATAATAGCATCGAGGCTTAAATTGTGACTCAGATGTCGTACCAAATCTATTAGTGAAAACAAAAATTGTTTTCTAGCTTGTATCTTTCGATTAGGAACAAAATGGAGTCATTTTTTTTTGTAAATTTTGCTAGTAAGCATCATTTCAACAAAATAGAATCTTCTTTAATGTTGATGTTGGTGATATCACGTTCTTCAGACACAAAACTTCACACCTCAATGGAATCCCTTGGTCCGGTTCTTCCATTGGACTTTGGACTTAACACTGAGAATATATAATCAGGCTATCTTCGTGAAAGTATTCATAACGAGCTAGAAAAAAAATTAGGCACATTTCTTCAATTGTTTTAGTTTATGTACATTAGCTTGATCATTTATATTTATATCCAGTAGTTCTTCATCATCAAATGTTGTCATGCTCAGTGTCCTTTTCCATATAGACTCAGCAAGTAACTCCAATAATGATGTCTTATCCTTTGAATTTAAAAGGATAATATCTCTTTATATAATCAACTTAAAACTTGAATGGAAGGAATAAAATTTTTAAGTACCCTCAATTGAAGAAGAGTATTGTCCCTATTGAACGACAACTAGAAAGTCTCGAATTGTAGTCAATGATAACTTGATAAGGGTACAAAATGTCGATCTCTAATGTCATGTCAAGAAATCACATATAAGTTGGAGGAGAAAATTTAAACATTAATGGAAAGAAATCAAGTCAACACAAGGAGTGCATCTATATATTAAAAAACGCATTTCACTAGAGTCAAATAAATATACACGTGTCAACATGTCAGAGTCAAATATTGTAGATTGATAAGTGTATTTCACACTTATTTGAACCTAAAAATATAGACATTTAACAGTTATTTTGAGCAATTATAACATAATTTATTGTATATTTTGTTTATTAAGCAAAACTCGATAACATGAAGTAGAGTTGAAAGAAAGAAGCGAAAAATGGTGAAAATTGTGAAATTCAATTTGAGGACCAAATTGAAAATATTCAATAGTTGATTTGAACCACAAGAGGATACTTGAAGATTGCTAGAATTCAATTGGATGCAACTAGAAGTCAAAATGGAATTAAAAATGATCAAAGTATTATCGCAAATCAAATTCCAATAGTACAAGTAATATTCCAGATTTTTAACAGAAAATTGAGTCCCATTTTGACATAGTAAACATTCGAATTGAAAATTTTCTATTTGGTAAAGCTATAGCTCATTGAGTTAACTTTCCAATACACTTTGAATCACCCTAATCGGATATCGAAAGAGAAAGTTAATATAAAAATACTGTGGCAATACAAAGACAAAAAAGTGCTCGCGCGAATGCAACTTTCTTTTTTTGATGGAACTCTTTTGAGAACCAATTTGATTGTGATTTTCTACCAATTCTTGACTCCTATAAATACCTAACGGTAGAATACATTAGAGACACTTTCATACAAGGGCGAATCCAGGATATTGAGTCAGTTAGGACGACCAATTGACCACTGTAGTAGCGAGATTGTTTATTAATATTTAATTAAATAATATTAAAAAATTTTTAAATCAATATATAAATTCACTAAAATGTAAAAGTCATATATATGAAAATATAATTCAATACAACTCAATATAATTAAAAAAAAAACATTTGTCAATCATATATGGATGATAGTTTCAAGTTTTTA
>CAIGRO010004616.1:0-10782 GCA_903798355.1 Fraxinus baroniana
TGAAAAGACCCATGTTAGTACAATGGGGACAGTACGTCGTCGATCTAACGGTCTAGACAGCCCGTTAAGTGGGACCCGAATCGTAACACCCCTAATACAACTGTAGACAATATAGTGACCCCCACTCCCATTGCTAATTGGACTAGGACAAACTTAGATGAATGTGACTGGAACGGTAAATCTTAACATGCCTTATTCATAGAGGTATCCCCGGAAGAGTTCAGGAGAGCGTCTATGTGTGAGGTTGCTAAAGAAGTTTAGGATATTCTACAGACCACACATGACGGAACTCAAGGTGTTAAGAACTCGAAATTGCAAATGCTGACCACTAGGTTCGATGAGATTAGAATGAGAGAAGATAAGGCATTCGATGCCTTCTACGCGAGCCTAAACATAGTGAACTCTAGCTTCAACCTAAGAGAGAAAATCTTCGAGCCTAAAATAGTGCGTAAAATTCTTAGATCCTTACCCCAAGCATTTCAGACCTAAAATCACGACGATTGAAGAAAGTAAAGACATAGAATTCATTAAGGTAGAGGAGTTAGTTAGATCCCTCCAGACGTATGAGCTAACCTTCGATAAACCTGTTAAAGATAAATCTCTGGCCATGAAATCCCTAAGAAACATTCGGACCGAATCTTCTGATTCTGATTCACCAGATGATGAGGAGTTAGCTTACATGGCTAAAAAATCTCGAAAAATATTTAGGAAAAAAATAATCTTTAAGAGAGACACAAAGATGGCCCAAGTGAATTTAGGAGAAAATCTAAATTGTGAGGTGCCATAATTGTCGAGGTTTTAGCCACATTAGGAGTGAGTGCCCTAGCAGCAGGAAAAATTCGTATAAGGCTATGAATACTACTCTCACTGATGACGAGTCTAACTCGAACAATCAAAGTGAAAAATCCACTCGGGAGGAAAGTAAAAAATTTCTTGTCTTTACTACTAGAATTAAGAATGAGTCTGGCCAAGGGAGTGAAAGAAAAAATGACTTAAATAGTGATAAGGATTCTGATGAGGACAATTCTGAGAGTGGGGAAAATATCCAAGAGGCATATGATAAGATGTATGAGGAGAGTCTTAAGATACTTACTAAAAATAAAGCCCTGAGTGATTAAGGAACTTGAATTGGGAAATGAGAAGTTAGTAGCGCACATTAAGGAATCTACCTCGATCCTGAGTGAAGTAAAATCCATGAATGAGATTTTAGAGACTCGAGTTAAGAACCTCACCAGTAAGCTTAAGAAGTCCTCTAGGAAAGTCAGCGAGTTAACCACTGAGAAACCTTACAAATCTAGATTAAGAACCTTCTGAACGATCTGGAATATTCTAAGTCTCAACTGCTTGCCTTCTCTAATGATTCTGAAAAGTTAGATAACATTTTAGGAATGGACAAGCCGGCTGGAATAAGGGAGATCTAGTTTTTAAGGAAAAACATTACTAGTACTTCTAAGATCACATTTGTCCCTGCCACTGACTAGCCCAAACATGTGCTTAACCCCGATCTCAAGGATAAGGGACTTATTAGACGGAGGCCTACTAGACAGCGTAGGACTCGTCGACTAGGAATAGACATCAGCGTCCACACAACATTGATCCAAGGTTTGTCCCGACATGCTTCACTGCGATGAGTTATGACACATACGACCTAGATGTCATCAATTCTTGAATAGACAAAGAGTCAAGAGCTTTAATAGGAATAGAAATTCGGAGTTTGTTGGTCATATTGGATTCTTTACTAATCAAGTGAATCGTTTGACCGAATTGGTGACACAATTGTCTGGGAATCATTGTAGTACTATGTAAGTCTGGGTAAGAATGGTGATCTTAAAAACTTGATATTGATCACGGTGCTCTTAAAGGTAAGAACACTCATATACCTAGCTGATTAGGTATTTTTGGTATATGCATGTGCTTAATTGTTGTGTATTATTGACTTTTGCATGCATCACATTTATATGTTTTTTTTTTTTGTAGAAAATCCATGCATATTTTTTTATTTATTTTATGTTTATTTGTGTGCTTCACTTTTTTTATGCATGGTGTATTCATATTTCAAAATAAAAAAATCATGGGAAAATTGAAAAAAAAAAGATGGAAATTTATACAGCATGATATATAACATTCGTATGTATGAATATAATTGGTGAGCTGTAGCATAATTTTCATTACTTGCTTAGGTTGATATGGAGTATTTAGTATATATGTCTTCATGTACTATCTGTATTGCACACACTATGATATTATTAGTGGGACTCTACCGCGTGTGTGAGATTTGAGATGGATGTTATATGTTAGCAATGTGACTTTGAATATGAATTGACCTTATTAGACCTAAGCTCAAATTATCCCCTGCTATAAAAAGCTCAATGTCTTATATTCTTCTTCGAAATCTATTTGACTTGAGGAATTAAACTTGCGAGATTTCTCATAATCTGGTGCCTAAAGTCAATTGACGTAGGTTAACCGACTTAAAGTTCGTTACAGTGGACATTTCACTTAATGAAGAAGAGCTTGCACTTAATATGTGAAAAATAATTATAAGTTTAAAATATTGAAAAATATGAAAAATTATATATGCACAGAGTCAGGCCAAGAAAAGAAAATATTTATACAAAATGGGCATTAATGTATAGGTTCTACCGTCCTTTATGGTTTGACTTTCATAAGTAGAGAAATATACTTATTGGCAATTATATTTAACATGTCCCTTCTCACAAAATTAAGGTTTGGAGTCGTACTTATAGAGGATTAATGATACTTTACACACATGGGTGACTTATATAATTTACTCCATTGTGACTTAAATTGAGTAAGTGAGGAGGTTTACTACTTGTTAATTATGCTTGTGCATGCTATCAACTGTTTTTTGGACTGTTATATATTCATGCTTAAGATTAAATTTAGAATAGCACCATTAGTCATTTGTGACAAAACGGGGGGCGGGGGGAGAGAGAGAGAGAGAGAGAGAGAGAGAGAGAGAATATATACATACACAGGGAAGCATTAAATGATTGAATTAAAAATTGAGATTTGCATTTTATATCTGAGGGGTCGTTGGAGAGAGACATACATATATTTAACTACTACATAAAACATTAAGAGTTTACAGTAAGAGGGAGCATGTGCAATACATATCATATGCATAGCTATTTAAGTTTTGATGTTTTGTGATGTTAATGTTTTGATTGATATTAATGTCACGTCTCAAACTAGTATGCTTATTTGTGTTCATGAATTTTTTATTTCCTATATCACGTGCTTTTACATTAGGTATTGAGTTTTTTATTTCAGGAAACAGATTTACCAAGGAATACAAGAAGTAGAAGAATTTGAGTAACTTAGGTAGTATGGATTGGGTAGTTTGATTTTTTTGACTTTATTTGTATAGTTTTGTCACAAAATGTCAAAGGGGGAGATTGTTAGGTCTAATGTTGTAATGGCATGTTTGTGAACAAAATTGTCTTATTTGAACACTTGTAAAAAGTCAAGGACTTGGGTGCAATTTTGTATAGTTGAGTTATGTAGCTTAGGGGTTAAGTTCGAGTTTGGAAACAAAGAAAAAGTTGCGTCGGAATTTCGCTAGCTTCACGCCTAGCCACTACTGGAGCAATAGAAACAGAACCGCTGCCGTCCGCTTATCGCCCAAGCGTCGCTCGAGTAACAAGCATTTGGCTAGAGCGATAGGCTCTCTCGCTCGAGCGACATATTTATGCAGTCAGACCTAATTTGTGATTTTGAAAAGTTTTACACGGTCCATAACACGTAGACGTCCCCAACTATAAATACAGATGTCTGGGATGAATTTTGGTGGGTTGCTTCATTTTGCTTTCATTGCATAACACATATACATCGTTTTTTGAGAAATCCAAGAGCATAATTATTTGGTGATTCTTCCATATCATTCTTGAGATTCGACAGTCAAGTTTTGGGAAAACATCAAATTGAAGAATCCAAAACACCTGACTTCCTAAACATCCTTAGGAAGGTACTTTCTCAGTTGGACTTCAGAAATTTCTGTAGGTTGAGAGGGGTTAGACTACAAGCACAAGAAGAAGAACGGGAATATGTGATTTCCTGGGTATCCACTTGGAAGAGACGTGTGCAGAAAATTGTGAGTTTGGAATTTACAGCGGATCTTGGAAGCTACAAAAGGTAGATCGGGAGATCTAGCAGGTTGGCTAGATAGTATCTACGGTAGATCGTGAGTCTGGAGGAACAAAAGATCTTGAAGATTACAGGAATTACAACAACGGAAACTAGTGAAATTTGCTAGACTGAAAACGAACTGTAACTCACATTGTCTATAGTGGAGGTAACTAGCTTGGTCCCGGAGTTTTTACCCAATTGGGTTTTTTCGACATCAAACTTTGTGTTTTTTACTGCTTTTTTATTACAAACCGTGGTCATTCAACTTAGGATAATTGAATTGTATGATTAACCATCTAGAAACTAATTAAAATCGACTTGTTGCCTAAATCAGTTAGTAAATCGCGTATTTTCAAGTTGTATTCAAATTAGGAAATCATAAAAAATTTCCCAATTGGCTTGGGCAAGCACCCAGTAGAAAATGGGGCGGCCACTCAGGCTTAGAAAATGGCATTCGGTTAAGGGTCGTGTAGTCGACCAACGAATATAATTGAGGGCTGTCTGGTTATAAAACTTTCGCAAATTTTCTTTTCAACCATTTTCTTTATTCTTTATTCCATCTTGGTTAGGGCGTCCGTGGGTCGGGTCGGTTCAGTTCTACTCAATTCCAAAATTTTCGGGTATTTAATAAATGGACCCGTCGGTCCAAATATAATTATGGAACCATTCGGTTCGATTCCTTTCGGTTCCATGCCATAATTAAATTTTTTAACATTTACAGCAATACTACATAAATATAATTAATGGCATTTCATTCGTAACTTTTACAAATTAACGTAGTCCAATTCAAAAATATATAAATAACTAACTATCAAATAACATTAATTCAATACATATAAATACCAAAAAGTAGATATTAATATTAAGATGTCGATGATCCATATTAAAAAATTGAGGCACAAGGCTTAAAATTAAGAAATGATCTGATTTAATTAATTAATTTGTTAATTTATTTAAAAAAATAAAATAATTTAATAAATTTAATAAAAAAAATAAAAAAATTATTTAATTTCGATTCTCATTCGGTTCTTCGGTTCTTGGTGTAGACCCGAGACCAGACACATACTCATCGGTTCTCGATTCGGGTACCCGTTCGAAAATTTAACTTGTGAAGAATCGCTCGATTCGGTTCGATTCGGTCCGGTTTGGTTCGGAACTTTTGGATACCCCTAATCTTGGTCATCCACATCAAATTACTTCAATTTTTACTCAAATTCATATTAGTCTCCAAAATTCCATCAATTGGCTAATTTATCCTTCTTTCTTTTTCAATTGTTTAGAAATGGATCCAAAACTGAAATAAGATAAAATTAACTTAAGTTAAGTAAATTGCAATAATAAAACGACACAAAAGCTTAGTAATATGACCCCAAATAAGTGCACACAAATGCACTTATCATTAACTAATATAAAAAATTGTTTTGACTTTGAAAATCGAACGTCAACATCTACTAGTGTGGGTCATCCAAATTAAAAGGAGCTACTTGAATTCCCAAATAGATAAGGGAAAGTATGTCTATTTCAAATTTCATTTTCTTTCGACCCACTTCTTTTGTATGAATTCAGTTTGGCTAAAAGTCCTGATCGGTGCCTACAATTTCCTAAACTGCCTACTCGATCCACAGAATATTTGTGATGTGGTTAAATAAGTGTAATTATCTTAAATTGTAAGAATATATTCCCATTTTTTTAAAGGTCGTGGTCAGTAATTTTCATCTTCAACATGATCGTACTTTCAAATTATATGACTGGAAGTTTTGAGTTTATAACGTTTTGAGTCATGTACATGCAAGTTTCAAATTGAGTTTACGATAATCGTATCATTGTTTACAAATATTTTTGCTCGCACCTTGAACTCTTTACAACGAAGTTCGCTACTATTGCTCGTTCATTTTCGTTACACACAATTTCATCGTCTTGACAGCATAAATTAAACCGATTATATAACTTTTGAGTGGAATCAAACATGATCTTGGATAAACATCAATTTGATCATAAATCCTTGGAACCATTTCTAGTACGACTTGATTGATTTTCAAACTACTCTTATGAATATATTTTTCCTTAATCGTATGTGTACATTTCTAATACCCTTCTTCTAAGAATTTGGAGCTGGTTCTTCAATTCTGGTCCGGATTTCAACAGTCAAATATTGAAGCATTAATTCAATTAACTGTTTGCAAGCTCCAATTCCGTCTTGGAATTCTTGGAAGGTTTGCTGAATATCTCATCCATATCCTCCAGGCTCCGCCCCATGGTCTCCGGCAAGCAGAAATAAACGAAAAACAAAGCCAACACCGCCATTCCGGCGTACAAATAGAACGCACCGCCTATGGTAATGGCATTGGACAATGATAAAAATGTCATAGAAACCGTGGCGTTCATCAGCCTGTTCATTGCCACGCTGACACTGGCCCCAGCCGCCCGGAGCTTCATTGGAAATATCTCTGCGCTATACACCCAACATACCGGGCAAAGTCCCACGTTGAAGAACATTATGAATGTATACACAAAGATAAGGCTCATCACTAGTGCCCAGATGAGTTTTTCATCTGAGTGTTCAACTACAGTCAGGCAAGTTGCGAGTCCAGTTAATGACACAATCATTCCAGCGATGCTGGTTAATAGGAGCTTCCTCCGGCCAACTCTGTCAATTATGAAGGTGGATAATGTTATAAATACTAATTTAGTGAGACCCACTCCAACTGTGGCGAGCAGAAGCTTTTTCCGGGCTGTTACACCAGCCTTTTTGAAGATTCTTGGACCATAAAGTATAACAGCTTCGGTTCCTGTAGCGTGTTCGAAGAAATGAATTCCGACGCCGGCGAGTAACATTCTGCGCACTGTCGGAGTTGGTTTCAGCAGCAATTCTTTCCAGACGCCGCCGGTTTGAACCTTTTGGCCGGATTTTGAGATTTGTACAATGTCATCAGTACAATTCTCGTCGATTCCGGCGGCCTTTTTAATGTCTTTCAATCGCTGTTGAGCTTCTTCTTCATCGTCACACACTTGGTACATGATTTTCTTGGCCTCTCCAATTCGGCCCTTCATTATAAGCCACCGTGGGGATTCCGGCATCTTCAGAATCCCGATGGCCAATAAAAGTGAAGGGAATGCCGCAATTCCGAGCATCACCCGCCACCCGAGTTTCAGTGTCAGCTTTGCGAACAAATTGTTGGATATATAGCCAAGTAAAATTCCAACGCTGATGCCAATTTCTGGTAAAGATGATAGGAATCCTCGGGTTTTTGGAGACGATATTTCTGCAGCATAAACGGGTGCTATCATGAGTGCAAAGCCTACGCCGACGCCGGCGGTGCACCTTCCGGCCAAAAGAACGTTGTAATTTGGGGAATACCCCATTAAAACTGAACCAAGCATGAAGATTAAAGATGCCAATGCGATTGTGTATCTTCGGCCAATGAAATCAGAGGTTCTTCCGGCGCAGAGAGAACCCACCAGAGCGCACAGGTTAAGGATCCCGGCGAGCACTTCCAGTTGAGATTCCTTTACTTCAAATTCTTCTTTTATGAAGATCATTGCTCCACTCATAACACCCGTGTCTGCAAACAACAAAAGTTGTAACATAACAATATCTTTTCTTTACATATTTAAATTTATTCTTCATGGCGTCTTTATTATTGTGCATAATTTTCGTGGTACTTTATGCGATGAACTACCTATCTCCAAATTTAAGTCATAAGAATCCAGTCTTCAAAGCATAGACAACTTTCGAGTAACCTTAAACGTGTTTTGATTATGTCATATCAAGTTCTTTCACAGTAAGAATCACAAGTTTGAATAGTGCAATTATATAAATGTGACTAATTTCCTCTTATGATCCATTTTCAAGAATCAAACGTGTGTACATGTTCGCCGAATATTCAACAAATAAAAAGAACACATAATTCGTCATGGAAAATATATGAAAGGACGGGTCGGGGTGAAAAGCTTACCATATCCGAATATGATAGATATCATCGAACCAACAATAGCACAAGCACAGGCGTACTTGTTAAGCCTTCTTTGGCTCTCTCCTCCAACTGCACTTTCCATTGTTATTTGCAAAAACAACACTATCCTCCTATGCTATACTGATACTGGTTTCTTGATTCTTTTCAGTTCAAAACTTACACAATATATATAATACTTCGGCTGTATACTTCAAATCAAGAAAGTAAACGCTTGACAGCGTGGTCAGTTCTGGCGGAACCCACAGAGATCCCATAGCCAACTTGAGGATATTTTTTGCATACACACACGACCTAGCTAGTGGAAACAAAATATTCCTAATTATTTATTTCAAGCCAGCATACACAGAGAGAGAAAAGGGTCCAAGAAAATAATACAAAATGTGGGACTTTTCAGTAGAGAATATAATTATGAAAAAATATTGATTCAACCGCAGGAAGAACAAATTCATTTGTAATTTTCCTCTTTTATTAATTCAAAGAATGCAGTATCATTTCTTCCACTGTGTGTGTATGAATAAGAGTCTTTTTAGACAATTTTGTTTTGACGATGTTTGTAGATGAGAACCCTAAGAACCCAAATCGTAACCTATTTCCGCATAAGACGCCGGGTTTGACATACATTATGTGGAAATGTATATATTATACATGCAATATTGCAATTTGTCATAGTCAAACTTAGATGTATGCGTGCAAAAGGATTTTATGAAAAAAATATATTTATATTTTGCGTCCAAATTCAACTTGACATATTAAATTCAAATGAATGAAGTTGATTTAAGTCAAAATGAGTGTATCTTCTGTTAAAAATTTAAAATATTCAAGGATTATTTTTTTTATTTTTTTTATAACCGTGGATGTCCGGACCAACTTGCGAGTACCTCGACTAATCTCACGGGGCCCTGAAGTTTACAGTCGGATACTCACCTTAGTAGCCCCATGGGGGCTCGAACTGTGACCATTGAGAAGCAAACCCAATATCTAATCAATTGAGAAAATATATAAAGATTCTTACCGTCAGCATATATTTTAAAACTAATTGGGTGTAGATCAAGTATGCAAAATAATTTTGTTTAATCAAGAGATAGAAAACAAAGGAATTTGTTTGTTAAATAAAATATCCAAAAATAATTATAGAATGTTAAGAAAATATAATATTATAAGAATAATTTGTGTTTCTTGAAATTTTTTAAAGGGGTGTTGATCGTGTAGCGCAATAATCTTGTTTAATCGAGATATAGAAAACAAATGAACTTTTTTGAACCGAAAATAAACAAATGCCTTTAAAAGAAAATATCTAAAATTTGAAACAATCACTACCAAAAAAATAAAAAAGCAACAGCCGAAAATTCTTAGTCGATGCCAAAAAGTTCCGAGCATGACAATATTCATCGACCCAATTTTGGGTGCTACTTTTAAAATCGGTGAAAATACCAACAAAGACAACTTCTGACGGAAATTTTTCATCTGCGACATATAACCAATTTCATCTTTCATAACATAAGTTCTCGTTAATCCAAAAGATTCTGTATTTATCCAAAAAAATATTTATTTCCTTTTTCTTTTTTTTTTTTGTGTGTGTGGTAAAATCCACTCAAAGTAGGCAAGAATTTTCAGGTCTAATTGCCTAATGGTGTGTTTGGCATGGTTTTCATAATTCAAAAGTTGTTTTTGAATCCATTTGGTACATTTTATAAAAGTATATATTTTCAGTTAAAAGAATTTTTTTAGAGAAAAATAATTCAACGCAACTTCTTCTAAAAATTCTTTCAAAAGTTTTGTTTTTTAAATTAATTTTCAAACATCAATTAAAATAATTTTCTCATAAATCTCTGCAATAAAAAGTAAAAATGAAAGTATAAGCCATAAACTTAAAGTCCCTGTTTGCTGGCCATTTTTTTTTATTAAAAAAAAAACGTTGCTTTGTGCATTTTTCAAGAATGTGTGCATTTTTTTATATTTAGATGTAAAATATTTTATTATGTAAACGTGTAGTTAAAAATAAATACATAATAAAAATAATTTTAAAAGAATAGACTCAAACGATTAGAGGTTTGGCTTTCAATTCTCCCTATCACCTAGTAATGATAATCTCTTGCTTTGAGAAAAGTGCACGTGTTTGAAAATCTGTCTGTTTTTATTATTTATAGCAAAATTAGTTTTAAGTCCAAATCCCACAGTAATTATTGTCGTCGTTATCGGCATACGAAAGGGCACCGAAGAGAGTGCGGGTTGTGAATACATACAGGTCACAGGTGTATGGTCATCAGTCAACTATCTTGCTTGGTATAGTCAATCTTGATGGCCAATAATATGTCCTACTTTCTCCTATAATATCTATTTCATGGGTAGGAAAGGAACACACACTTTGTAGGAAAGATAATTGTTGCCAAATTTCGTGATTCATATTTAATCAATTATTTTAGTTGGTTTTATAGTGAATCATCGTGATAACGATGTATCGAAAATCAAAATTAATAAAAGATTGTGTGTTTATGTCGGTTCTGAGAATTTATAAAAATTATGTTGTTCGGGGCAATGCAAGAAGTTTTTTTTTTTTTTTTTTTAACCGTAGATGTCCGGGCCAGCTTGCACGCACCTCACCTAATCCCACGGGCCCCTGAAGTTTACAGCCGTTTCTCACCCCAGTGGCCCTGAGGCG
>CAIGRO010004621.1:0-35000 GCA_903798355.1 Fraxinus baroniana
ACATTCTTACAAAACTCATTTTCAACAACAAATTTTTCAATAAAATAATAGTTTTCATCGTAACAATAAATTTTTCTTACTTTTTAACCACATATTTCTCATCATATCACTATTTAAAATACATTTTTTTCTCAATAATATTCATCAAACACTCATTTAATTGTCCCAATGATCACTGAATTTACGTGTATATTTTCGATTGCTCCCTGAAGTTTAAGATGTCGAGTTTTGATTATTAAACTTATCAAAACGTTGGACGTTGCTCACTACCATACCACCCGTTCCAAATATTTAATGGAATGTGCATGTAGCGCTCCATCACGTCGTTACTAAACTTTTAAAAACGTTTTCGATTACTTCATTATTTATTGATTATTATAATTATTTAGTTCATTGAAATCAATTTCGGGGGAATGAAAAATTAAGGCAAAAAAATGAGTTGTTAGAGCTTTGAAGTTGAAATTTCAATATGATGGGATATTTCAACCGAGTCTCGTCACGTGACAAATATTTCAAATATTGTTTGACTGAAAAGTCACATCTGAATTATTAAAGATATGTGTTTCGAGAACATGTTCTAGTCCGTCATTTCTTGTGGTTTGGAGTGCAGCTACGACGAGAAGAGATGTTTTGAAAAAAAGATTGACATTTATCGTGAGCACATGTGCATGACAAATTCATCGTAACGACAAAGAGTTGAACTCTTGTATAGATCTACATTTTCTTTCTATCAATTTGTTCCATATGCATTAATTCAATCAATCTATCTCTTTTCTTCATCAACTTACTTTAACTACAGAGTACCTTCTTATTTCCACATTTATACATTTCATTTTTCAAATGATTCGATTCTTACGAAATTTTAAAGTTACAAATTTGATTTTTAAAGTTATTAAAAACGGCAAAAAAATTTCTTTTAATTTCTATCAATCAAATTGCACCTAGTTAAATGTGCAGACTATGTAGTTAGTTTTTCTATTAGAATATTGAATGTAGAAGATCTCCATGTCAAATTGTTGTCTGCTACATAATACATCTAGTTATAAAAACTAATAATTTCAATTAAATTATGATGAGTAAAGTAACGTTTCCTTCGAAGATTGTGCCATTAAGTACCAAAGGCATGTTTGGGCCGGATTAAAATCTGATTTTAATATAAGTCAAACAATCAATATCAACCACATCTTTCAGGGTCCCACATCTTTTCAGCTATACATTTCAAAAATTTATATCACAATCTTTCTAAAAATCTGATTTTAATCCACATCAAACACCCTCCAAAACTACTAATCCTAACCGTATTTAAATGATCAATGTTTTGACAAGAGATTCTAAAACTAACTAATCTCACGACTCTTACTCTACTAATGCAATTGCGAGAGGTTTGACACTTTTAGCTCGATGTCAATAAGGTGATCTAAATGCTAGGACTTTTGACTTCACCATAATTTTTCATCCTAACTTCTCCTATTAAGCTTTGATAGTATGTAATCTAATCGAATTTCTCCATTTTAATTGGTACTAAACTCTCTTTAGACAACCCAATCCTAAATTAAACTCTATCTCTACATCAATTTCAAACTATCAAAATGCTTTTCAACCACTAAGAAATCTATGTAGTGACCACACAATAATTAATAACCTTCGATATTTAATAAATTTTCATAAAATCAACCGTTTCATAAAATGTCAGATTGTATGTAGGTCCAGCAAAGTAAATTACCTTTCGATGTCATTACCATCCATAATTCAAATAATCATTGGTCAAATAATCAAAGCATTAAACACAACAGTAAAAACGATACTCAAAAATCAAATATAAATCCAACGCTTGATAATTGAAATAAGAGTCAAAATAGGTTTAATATCAAGTCCTAACTAAATAGTTTAGTTGCACAAATTTAAAAAAAATAAATAAATAAATTATCACCGAGTTTATGACAAAATAGAAAAATTCCGAGAATCAATATTGAACCCGCAGTTTACATTTCCAAGTATGGTCTCAAACTTAATTTTCTTCCTTGAATCCTTAGAATTTCTCCAATTGTTCAAACCCCAAGTTATCTTGGGCTCTCTCTCTCTCAAATTTTGTTTAACAAAACTGCCCGTTGGAATTGGATCCTCGACTTTGCATCCATTATTTTTGGTGTTATTTCATCCATTTTTTGGTGATTATTTTGTTGGCTCTTTACATCCATTTTGTTGGAGTTTCCTTGTCATTATTCTGTCCAAATTTGGTAAGATTGATTTATTAAAGTTATCACTAAAATCCATTTTACAAACAGCAATCTTAAGTTGATTTTCATTTGAGTGATAGGATCTATATATGATTTCTATGCGGTTAAAACTGATTACGTTTTGTTTTAACTTCTTCTACCATTTCTCGGATATTGATGTTTGTTGGTTTATCTCCTGTTTTGTGTTCTTCGAGATGCTTCGAATATGAGAACTTCGAAAGGAGTTGTATCGAACTTGGTTCCTACCGTTGTAATTTCTCCGATTGTGGTTGCCTCTCCTATCGTTTATACAAATTTTGTTCCATAGGGAGAGAAATCAGAAAAGTTCGGCGGAGTTGATTTCAAGGGATGGCAACAGAAGATGTTCTATCTCACAATCCTAAACCTGTCAAAATTCTTGAATGAATGTGCTCCTGCCGTGCAAAAAAGAGAAAACTAATATGGCATCGTTGATAGCATAGGGTGCTTGAAAACATTCAGACCTCTTATGCAAGAATGAAATACTAAATGGGTTAGACTAGATTAGTGGCCAAGAGTATAAACAAAAAGAAGGACTAGATTTTTCGATATCTATTCACATGTTACAAGGGTCACATCTATACGTAAACATCAAATGGATCTTAATATTGCATTTTTGAATAGTAAATTAAAAGAAGAAATATGTATAGAATAACCTAAAAGGTTTGTTGCTCCGGGAAATGAGAAGAATGTGTGAGAGCTTGTAAAATCATTGTATTGATTAAAACAAGCACATAAGTGATGACATGAAAAAAATGACAAAACTGCATTGTCAAATTGCTTCAAAATTAATGAATGTGACAAATATGTCTACATAAAAAACACATCTAACGAATACATGATCATATATATATATATATATTGATGATATGCTAATCATGGAAAATAACTTGAACATTATTACCTCAACTAAGAAAATATTGAAAAAACATTTGACATGAAAAATAAGAGAGTTGCTGAAGTAATATTAGGGATTAGGATCTCTAAGACACTAAGGCGTGTGAAACCAATTAAGACACCAGTAGACTTAAGTTCACACTTAGCCAATCCCATATCTCAATTGAAATATTCATGCGTTATAGGCAGCTTGATGTACATTACCAACTTTACGCGTCCGGATATAGCATATGCAGCCAACAAGTTGAGTAGATTTACAAGCAATCCAAGTAATGACAATTGGAAGACATTAACTCCAGTTCTGAAATACTTAAGGCACACAGTTAATTATGATTACGCTACTCAAAATATCTTACGATTTTAGAAGGATGTACTGATGCAAATTGGATATTTAACATAAAGATTCAAAGTTTACAAGTGGTTATTTATTTACTATTGGAGGTAGAGTTGTCCAGAAAATCATCTAAACAAATTTGTATAAATTGATCCACAATGGACTCTGAATTTATTGCCTTAGATTAAATCGGAGAAGAAGCATAATGACTTCATAATTTTTTTGAAAATATTCCATGTTGGAAAAAATCGGTACTTGTGATTAATATATATTGTAATAATCAATCGACAATTACGAAGGTACAAAATAGTATTTATAATGGTAAATCTCGACATACTCGTCGGATGCATTATACCATTAAACAATTAATATCGAATGGTATAATTTAAGTTAACTGTACTAAATCGAAGAGAACATAGCAAATCCTTTGACAAAAGGACTATCAAGAGATTAAGTACACCATCTTTCGAGGGGAATATGTCTAAAACCTATCGAATAGAATTATCATAGTGATAACCCAACTTTGTAGATTGGAGATCTCAAAATCTTGGTTCAATGAGACAATTGAATTATGAAAGATTCAGGGTAAAACACGTATTCTCATTCCTACAAACTTAAGGTGTTGGAATAAAAGGTGTATAAGGATAAGTGTATGCTTTAATGATTTCAATATCTTGGAAGTATACAATACTATAGGAGATCACATATGTAAGTGTCAAATGGTGCAGCTTCGACGAGAGTTTGATGCTTAATTTCTCTTAAAGTACTTCTGAAACGAAGAGTTGTTTAGTGCCAAAATGAACACAACCACGAGAACTGAAGTGGTTAGATTGGTGCCGTTGTTTTGATTTACACGAGCTACTAAATAATTTAAGACATCGCGTTTACCAATTAGCCTAATAAATTTGATTGTATTCAATAAAGGAAGGTTCAAGACCACAAACCACCTATCTTGATGCTAAAACTTGTCGTATGTACTCATTTTGTTAGAGTCTACATATCATTTGCATATTGAAGGATTGTTGGAATTGGTATAAAATTAGTTTAGTATAAAACTATGAAAAAGTGACTTTCATGTCAATTTCGGTCAAACATTCGGACTTGATTCAATATTCAAATTATGAAAATAAATGGACCAAATTTTCGACCAAATTTTCCCTCTTTTCTTTCTAACTTCGGATAATAATTTCTCATTTATTCGGAATTGATTTTGAGATTTCAAATATACCACGATAAGTAGAACAATATAAGTTAATACTTAACTTTACAAATTCAATAAAATTAAATATTTACTTAAAATTTTAAGTTAATATTTTTTACTTATAAGTAAATTTTATACTTTTAAATAATTTTAAGTGAGTTTTTTACTTATATATAACATTTTATATTTTATAAGCGGATTTTTGTCTTATTAGTAGTATTTTTATTTTATAAACACATTTTTTTATATTAAAGTGATTTTTTCTTATAAGTGATTTTTTAATTACAATGTAATTTTTCTTATCTTATAAGTAATTTTTATCTATAAATATTTTTTAATTATAATTTATTTTTTGCTTATAAATAATTTTTTAGTTAATTTATTTTTATTTACAAGTTAGTTTTGAAGAAAATATTTTTGGTTGAAAATAAATTTTTTATAGATAGTAAAATTAGAAAAGAATATGAGAAACTGTCAAACCCACTTATTTGGTGGATTGAGAGAACCGATCAAAACTACACTATACCATTTTAAGTGATTTTTAAATCATCCAAAATCGGTGTCCGAAAAACTAGTAAGTACCGATTTTTTCAACCATTCTTAAATGATAGTATCCAAAATTAGTCAAAACCGATAAAAAAAATAAACTCCCAAGCAGGATCTTAATTTACATCTAAAAACATCTCGAAATACCTTTGTCATCACGGGTTGTGCACGATCTTGTGCAGTGCGATTCTCTTGTTTTTAGCATGCACACACTGTATTCTTCATAATAGATCGCACATGACACTTGACTTGAGGCAAAATTTCCCTTTCTCGAACACTTTCACGCTCATCTTCGAAGTGCTTCCTGAACGTACTTCCACTCACCTCCTTCGATCTTTTTGTCAAAGATTAGTCTAAAATTGTCATTTCTCCTACCATAAACAAAAATGATGAAAAATCAACATAATCTCGAGAAAATGGACCAACGCAAGTGTAATAAATACACTTATCAATTAGCTTTTAACTTTATTTATCTCTCTCCTTGTAAGTAAGCTTACAAGCCAAATCAATCATGCCTTGTACATGTAAAATGACATCGGACTCTGACTCCCTTTGTTTGTTGTAGATTAAAATCAAAATTTTAATAAATTTTGATAAAAGTTGATAAATGTATGATTGAAAAGTTGTGGATCCCATAAAATATGTGGTTAAAATTAATTGTTGATTTTGACTTGAAATTAAAATTAAATTTTAATTTGTACCAAACAGGGGCATATTTGGAGGACGCGGAAAATTGAAAATAGGGCACGTGCTTAATTTTTTTAAAGCGTAAAATATTTAGACACAATTGAATATGTTTTTCTCATGTATAAACTAGAAGATATTAATTTTTAATAATAATTTGAGATTACTTTCAAAATACCAATTTTATTTTGATTCATAAAAAATAATTATATATAAAACTTACTTATTCCGGTCAAAAAATGTAAGGAAAAAAAAATAATATATACAAACAACAAATTAATTTTTTTTTTTAAAAAATGTAAATATGAGTTGTAAGGTTAGCCAAATATCTTCTCGTTTATCAGTAGAATAAATCTATATGTACATAAAATTTTACATTAGGTAAAAGATTATGTAAAACATTTTGTACACTTAAACTAATCCTTATCAGTAAACTGGTTTTTACCTAATTAATTTGGGATTATGCTAGATGTACCAAAACTTTTACATAATCTTTCACCTAATGGACAAGTGAAGGCTGAAGAGATTTTGTACAAGTAGATTTATCCATTAATCTGAGGCCGCCCAATAGGGAGCTTCCACTTGTCCATTAAATGAAAGATTATGTAAGAGATTTTGTACAAGTAGATTTATCCATTAATTTGATACCCTCCTCAACGCCCATTGATGCGCAAAATCTGCAGGGCTACCTTTCTGTTTATTTTTCTTTGGGTGCCCTCAATTGTGTGTGTTCCACTTACTTGTCTCCTTCACAAAAAAGCTCTCTGAAAACTTCTTGGGCCCTGAAAACAGTAGTCAGAGAATCCCAACAAAATTGAATATTTCAATAAAATTTCATTTCTTTTTATCATTTATTATTGTCCCGTACGGTACAGTTACTATTTTTTCACGCCATGGGTAATTAATTGTATGTATAAAGTCAATCACCTCCCAACCCAAGACTGGTTCCTTTCATGTAACTCATTTTTAGTTAAACCACAACCTAGAGCAACAAAGATGCCAAAGCTTATGCCCATTCAAGAAGGCGTTTAGAGAGAGAGTGTAAGGGAGATTTGTAGAGAGAGAGAAAGGGAAAGGTCATGTGCTTCTTCTGATGTAACATGAACACGAGCTTGTAGCTGTTAACCTACCCCCATATCTTGTTTAATGTAGTAGTCGTGACATTTGTGTCACCGAAGTAAGAAAGAAAGAAAGGGGAGGGTTGTGTTTGCCTGTTTAGTTCTTGATTTTCTTGGGTTTGGACTTAAAAATGGCTGTTCAAGCACAAAATTGTTTTGAGAATATGGGTTTTAACCCATTTGTCATGTGTGGTTCACAGGATTGGGCTATGGGGAATGATGATGGTTGTTTATATTTCCAAGAACAGAGGAAGAAGATTCATCAAGTTCTTGATTCTTGTGATAATCAAGCTTCTCCATCTCATTCTCTGCCTATGGAGTTTCTGCAATCTTTATCATCTGATCTTCAGAATCAACACCTGGAAATGGATTCGTTGCTTCAGTTAGAGGTAAAAATATACTTCTACAATAAAGAAATTTGAAATGAAAATATTCTTATTCTTTAAGAAATAAAAGTTCTGCAACTGATGAGTTATCTGTAAAATGTTTGAATATATGTATGCATGTTTAGCTACAGCAATTTATTGAAACTTATTGAAAAACCAACTGAATATTGATGATCTATACATTCATATTACGACAAGAAAATGGGGTTTGCAGAAATTAAAGTCTGATATTCAATTGCGGTTTTCTTGATTTTGATTATTTATTGATGCTATACAGTGTTACCAAGCTAAGGGGCTTAAAACCTTGATTTTTAAAATTGCTGATTTTTTCTGGGACAGAATCAGAGATTGAGGAGATCAGTTCTGCAAGAAGAAACAAGGCAACAAGCACTTCTAGTCCATAAATATGAATCAAGAATTAAGTCTCTGATACTCCAAAAAGATGAAGAAATGACTATGGCAAGAAACAAGACAATAGAACTACTAGATTTTTTGAAAAGAGCGGAAATGGAGGCCAAAATCTGGAAGGAAAAGGCCATAGAAAATGAAGCCACCGTCTTTAACCTCAACAACAGGCTGAATCAAGTCAGAGAAAAAGACTATTTGATGTTCAATACTGGAGTCCAAGATGCAGTTTCATTTTGTGGTTCTTCAAGCATAAAAAACAGTATTCAAGAGGGAAAAAAATCTGAAGATCAGAAGGAAAAGATGGCTTGTAAATTGTGCCAAGTTAAAAACTCCTGTGTTGTTTTCTTTCCTTGCAGGCACCTCTGCAGCTGCAAATCTTGTGAAACAGTTTTAGGTTTGTGTCCAGTCTGTGAATCTGTAAAAGAAGCAAGCCTAGAAGTTCTCTTTTTGTGAGAAATTCTTGGAAACAAAAGGCAGTTTCTTGGGGAATGCCCTTTTGGATGGACTGTTTTAGTGATTTGACTGGTTAATCTATCTCGTTTTTTGCCATTTGGTCTGGTTCTTTTTTGGGTCTTTGTTATCATAAATTTTCTGTACTTACTAACATGACCCAAATCGATAAGCATCATTACTGATGACAGGATGAAGTGAATGGCAAAGAAAATCTAGCTTTTCCCCTATAAGTGGTTCATTAGTTCTTTTCCTGATTTAGATTGCCTGCCATTGATTTGATCTTTCAAAGGTGAAGAAGTGCCAGCTCCACGCAAAGGTGGAAATCGTGCCATACCCGAAAGTCCGTTGGGACGCTCAAACTCGAATGCTCGAACACATCTTAACTTCAAAGCACCACAGATAGATATTGTGTCGTGGGATATATCCTCACATGACTCGGATTATTCTGAGTCTGGATATGGTTAGGATCCGATTGACATTCTTTGATATGTCCAAATCTTGAGCATTGATAAAAGTGTTATCCAAATTAATAGTCATGATTATGCCGTATCATGAATGTCACATTTACTGTACAAAATGAATATATAGTTTTGGAAAATATTTAAGCCTCTGTTTTGATACTAGAGGTAGAGGTTTCCTCCAGGCTCCAGCTACCCTGCTGCCATAGCCTCCAGTCCACTGCTTCCACTGCTGCATGTTAAAGAGTACTCTGCCAATTACCTAGGCGATTCACTGTAAAACGCCAAAATTAAATTATTCTCGTTAATTAGGGAGGGGAATCAGCAAGTGTACGGTCGTATGTTGCAATTTTTTTTTCTTTGTTATTTAGGCCATCGCCTGTTAGTGTGGGGTGTCCCTATCCTACCCTCTTCTTTTTTGGACAGTAGTTTCCTTTGTGGCGTGTGCGAGCTATTATTTGAACTTTGCTTCTGGGCCTGCCTTTGAAACAGGGGGGCGTCCCTATTTGAGTGGGTGAGTGGGTGGGTGGGTGGGGGGGGGCTTGTAGGGGATAAAATGTTTTTATGTACACTTAAGTGTATAGATGATTATGTGGCAGAAAATGAATGATTGAATTAATTATATTTGTAATGAAAGATGGTGTGAAATTTTGTCAATCGTAAACTCTGTAAATTTAAGTAAAAATGAGAATGTAAATGTAACATGATTGGTTTATTTGTCCTTACAAGTTGTATTTGACGTTGATTTCGTTTGATAAGATTTTTTAAAGGTTATTTTGAGACTATACCTCTATTTGAGCTATGTTATTTAAAAAAATATTTTTTTCTCAAATTTAATTTCACCCATATATTTTACAAATAAAATAAATTTGTATGTAAACTCAAAACTTTTAATGACACATTCTAAAAAATATATATATTAGAAAATCTATTTTTTTTTCAAGAAATAGGACTTAAACAGAGCCTAACAAGTTTTTTTTGACTATGTCTATATTTTTTTAAAGTACTTTGTCCTACTAGATTTTTTTTTAAAGAATTTGGAATAGTGTAATTTCATTGTAAATCTCTTTTACAAACAAAAGTCCAGTCAAATGGTCCATTGATAAAAGTAGAGAATTAGCAATATTGGTGTGAGACAGGTTGCATCTAGAGATGTCAAACGGACAGAGCGGCTCGTCGGCTAGACCATGAAAATTCAAGGAGCGAGCTGCTCGCGAGCTCGACGAGCTTGTTCAGCTTGTCGAGCTTGCGAGTGGCTCGTGAGTAAGGCCCAACTCGTGAATTTTTTTCTTTATAAAAAGTGAAAAAGTAAGAAAAAAAAATTCAAAAAAGCTTGTGGGCTAGTGACTCGGCTCGTATCCTCACGAGCTCGTGGGCTGAGCCGGCTTGTCCACGAGCAAATGAGCCACGAGCCGGCTCGGCTCGTGAGCTCGTGGATTGGGTCAAGTCGGCTCGGCTCGATCCATTGACATCTTTAGCTGCATCTTGGGCATAGACTTGAGATTAATCTAAATGATTCAAAATGGGTAATTTTTCTTACACGAGGTTCTTTATTGAGGTTTAGAGAGAAGTTATCATAGTTGGAAACAAATATGATGCTATCATTGTTTGTATAAAAATTCAGATTATGAACAATTGAATAATGACAACTAAACTAGGTAATATCATCAACTATCTTACTCATCGTGTAAGATAAAGTAATTTCATTTGCAGGCTGAACTGTTCTTTTATTTATAATAAAAAAATATACTTCCTGTTTAATGATTTAATTAACATTACATGTGTAAGGAAATAAAGTTTGAAAAAGTATAAAAGTTGTTAAAAATAAATAATTAATTTTATTAACATATTAAAGCAAAATGAAGTGATTAAAAGCGTTTGTTGCTTCTTAAACGCTTTTAAGTCCTTATCTGAATCCCCCATTTCTCTCTCCAATTATTTCTGTTTGTTTTCTCCAGTGACCATCGCCGGAAAAGACTTCTCCTTCAAAGATACGTCGTCGTCTGAAACAATGCAACACGGCGATTACACCTCCATCCCCTACTACCAGCAATACCCCCAAACCCAAAACCCTAACGCGAACCCGATCGACGATTTAACTCGCTACCCACCACCACCACCTTCTTATGCTTCCGCTCCCCCCGTCGCCCCCAACAATTACGCCCCTCCTCCTTCATCCGCCGATTACTCCACCACTTCTTACCAGCACAATTCTTCATCCTATCCTCACTTTCCCCAAAATCCTGATCCTCTCCCCACAGCGCCATCGTTTCAACAACCTCAATCCTCTTATTCTTTTCCCCAGTTAGAAGTCCATGGACAATACCAAACCCCGCCACCACAGAAACCGCCACAGCATACGTATTACTCATCTTATGATCAGCCTGCGGCCAATTATTCCCCAAACCCTAAACCTGTTGGACCCAATACACAATCACCGTATAGCTCTCAGTTTAATCAATCTAATCCTCCTATTTATGAAAGTACTTATGACCATTCTGTGAAATACGATCACCCGGGTGGTTATTTTGATGGGAATTACGGTCGGGGCGGGTCTGAATCTGGTTCTGGTTTGTATGGAAAACGACCTGAGAGTGGCTACGGTGGGTATGGGAAGAATGAAGGGGATTTTGGGAATAATGAAGGGGTTTATGCTTACAAAGGAAGCTCGGAGCCGTATGGGGCTCGGGGAACAGCTCCCAAGTCGTCGACTTGGTCAGGATTTGATGATTTCGGCAGGCCGATTGGGCATTCTTCTCCTTCAGGGAATGGGCGGTCAACAAATGCAGGGTTGAAGGTTGTGAAGGCGGTTCCGAAGGCGGATTCACAGCAGGATACGAATGGTGGGGTTCAGAAGTACAGAGTTAAGTTATTAGCAGAAAGTGCTGGCCAGAGCACCATGGACGTTCTTTGTCAGGTCTATTATGCAGAAATTTCCATTAACGTTCTGTTGCAATTGTATTTTTACCTTAGTTGTTTATATTCTATAATTGTCAACAAATATCCCTTGTACTATGTTCAATTGATATGGCTTTGAAATTTCTGAACTAGAGGAGGAATGCAGACTTGAGTTATTTTTAAATGTTCAAATCATCATGAATGTGGTAACACTGTCAGGTCCAACGTGTTCTGTAGCAGAGATGTATTTTGCCACCGGAAAGTTCTCTGGCTATTGCTTTGCCCATGTTTTGTCTTTTTTCCTCAATTATAATACTTATACTTCATTTGGCTTTTATCTCGACTTTACAATGTTTTGCCATGTCTTCATTAATGTTGTTATAATGGTATCATCAGTTTGTAACAATTGATATTCTCAAGCAATTCTTTTTCACTCCATTGTTGACTTATTTGTAGAGCCAAAAGGTTTCAGTAAAATTATATTCATTTAAAACTACTTGAATACCAGATGTTCTTCTGTTGCTAGGTTATTGTGTCATGGAATTATAATTTTTTTCTTTTGTCATGGTACTATTTGATATCAGATATTAAAAACTGAAAAGCTATCGGATTTTTGGGTTTGGTTTTATAATGATGCAGGGTTTATGTAACCGAGTAAATTTACAATTCGATGCACATGAATAGAAACTCCATGCGTATTGTGTACAATTTTTGTGTTTGATCATGATTTGGAAATGCTTTTTGTTGATTGTTCTGTGTTGGCCTTTCTGCATTGTATGCATTAACTTTTTGTCCATTGTCATTTCTTGGGAAGAATAACCGTAAAAGATACACGACAGCCACATGTTGGGACAAAAATGTTGATCCGGATATGTTAATATTAAATTGAAGCTAATAAGAGTATCTTCAAGAGAGTCTCTATTTTATAAATAACGCATTTTGTATGATAGGAAACATTTTTAAATTTAGAGAGTAAATTTTTTTATGCACTCCAACTGTGCTCTCTATTTTTTCCAAGAGATTCTTTATTTATAAAAAGCATCTTATGTGGAATAGGGTGTATTTTCAAATTTAGAGAGTAATTTTTTTAATATTAATAATCTAACAGTGCTCTCTATTTTGGTTCTTTATTTGTTTGAAGAAATATTTATTGATTTCTCTTCATCTTTTATTTCACATGTTTTTTTATATATCAATTGCCAATCAATTTAAATATGATTTGAATAATTTAAAAAATAAAGTATTATAGAGAGTTTGTTTGTCTCTCCAAACTTACTCTCTACTTTACAATTTAGAATGGAGTGTATTAGAATTTATATATAAGAATTGACTCTGTAAAATAGAATGCATTTTGTGTTTAGAGAGTCTATTGGATATGCTCTAAGACGTTAACATGAATCTAGAGGTTGATATTTGCGTTACCTTTTGTTTGAAGCGTGTTGATGGTATATTCCAGTAGACATGTCATGTCATGTCACACGACACACGCTCATACATAAATCCACTTCAGTTATCTATCCTATTTATACTCTGAGGATCTGCTCACTTAGCTTGTTAATTCTCGGGATCTTCAGTTTTGTTTTTCTCTTTCATATCTTTGGTCCAGTGATAATTTCATATATTATTCAGGTCAGTTGTTGGTTCTCCAAAGGAAGACTTACATATATGTTGTGCTTGCGATGTTTCATAATGATTACATGCATCTTTTTGTCTTTATTAGGCAAAGAGGATATACTTTTATTTTACTTTGCAGGACTAACTGAGATCTTAACTTCATATTTTGTTGTGGAATCTTTTTCAGATTGGCTTGGATGGAATTCGTATGCTTGACCCAGCAACCAGTCGGATTCTGCGAATTTATCCTCTCGACACAATAACTAGATGTGAAGTATGCTTCTATTTATACCTTTTTTTTTTTTTTTAGGACTTGGGTCGATGGGTTTATATGCTATGATAGCGACATGGATGGCTATGGACATGCAGTCTTAGAAACTTCAAGATTCACAGGCTTTATTATGAAAAATTATGATTTTGGTTTGAAGCGAGCTCAATTGCTGTCCCTAACATATGTATTATCTGTCACCTTCTAAACTTGAATTCTTAAATAGGGGCGTGTCCTCCAATTAATTTTATTCGCTAGATATCTGACTAAACTTTTGTGACGGGGGTAATACTTAGGCAAGTTGAAAAGTTTATGGGAGTATATGGGTCATACGGGAGAGGGCCAAGAGGCCATATATGTTTACATCATGTTCATTGCTCTCATGAATTGCTGGCTTTGCTAAGAATTTATAGGATTACGTGTTGTAATCCAAATTATATTAGGTTCTTTTGGTCTCTGCTCTTGCTCCTTTTTTTTTTGTGTACCTTGGCTGAATGCTCACTGAGGAATTTGTTTTTTTACTTTTTAGGCTTTTGATTCTTCAACATTTGCTTTTTGGTCAAAAAGTTCTGTGGACTTTGAACCAAGGCGTATCAGACTGCAGTCAAATAGTTATACCACCAACACCATTTTGGATACTGTTACAGCGGCAACTGTACAGGTCTGAAGATAATGACACTCTTGATCGTGTAACATTTACAATTCTATGAAACTTCGTTGACTCTTCCACACATTTTTGTAGCCCTATACTCTTGCTTTCACAAAGCCACTAATCAGATGGTAAAATGTTTATGACTCATTCTTTAAACTGCAGTTTAAGGAGATGGGTGGAAGAAGCCGTCCTTCTGAAACTCCTAAGATTGCTGAACAATCAACTGAGAAGAAGAAAGGCTTTGCAGACTGGATGAATAAAATAAAGCCTGTTAATGAGGAGAAAGATCACTGGGTAAGATGGTGTTCCTTTATTTTGTTTAGTTGAGCGGGTGAAAATTTTCATTAATACTTGTTTTCCTAGGTGTTACTGAATAAAATTCATTTGTCATGTATGAGTTGTCCAAATATCTCTGAATTGTCGAATCACTTGAGAGGTGTTTGTATAAGTTTATAGTATTGATGAAATTGTATGGGCTTGAACATAAAATTACATGGCTCATCTCATATCCAGCTTGAGTTACGGGAAAATTAATTTTTTTATTTGGCTTTTATGGTTGTAAGGTGCCTGTCTGGAAATCGTTTTAGAAGTGGCAAGTTTCCCTGTGGAAAATGAAAAAGATGGGGGTCAATCCTGTTGAGAAGATGTGAGATGATAAGTGCTTTACACTAAAGTGCCGGTAGAATCATGCGATAGGTGCCTGTTGATGCTGTAGCTTTTCTACTTAAAAAGAGAACTTTGATATATTCTTGAACAAAGAAAGGAATTTATAAGATGCAAAAGGAGAGTAGCGATTAAAGGAGGGTCTGGTGTGATATTGGATTGGGGGCTGCATCTTGAGTGGAGACAATAATTGTTTAAGAAAAGGCCCTTCGTCCCTGTTTTTAGTGTCTTGCAATAAAGT
The DNA here is from genome assembly GCA_903798355.1 of Fraxinus baroniana. Taxonomy (NCBI): domain Eukaryota; kingdom Viridiplantae; phylum Streptophyta; class Magnoliopsida; order Lamiales; family Oleaceae; genus Fraxinus; species Fraxinus baroniana. The sequence goes on from CAIGRO010004621.1 coordinate 15,077, forward strand.
CAATGGAATGTGGTTAGCCTTACTAATGGGAATCCTAGAAGATATTATTATTGAAGATTTTACGTATTTGATACATAATTATGGTTTTTAGATTCTCTAGTATTTTAATATATTCTCTGTTATTTTGTATGTTTCTTACTTAAATTCGATAGATTATCTAGTATTTTACTAGATATATCTTAACCTAAATTAGACTAGTTGAAACCCTATATAAAGGGGGCTTATGCTTTTTAATAAGACACAACTTTGATGGTAAAATAAATTGATATTATCCACTAATTTCTAACTATTCTCTCTCTTCTCTCTTCCGCTCCCCACCCCCCCACCTTTTTCTTCTCTTCCCTTTCCCTTTCCTTTCTCCTATAACTATTCTATACTTGAATACTTCTATTGCATCTTACGTCAATTTCGTAACAGAGCAATTCTTCTCTTTTGATCTATACCGTCTCAAATCCACCAATCGTTCTCATCCCATCCATATACATATTGTTGCCTTCGACCATCCATCCAAGCCCTACAACCACCTTCCATACACAACCTTTTTCACCCATCACCAAAATACAAAATAGAAATTAAAGAGCAGCAACATTTTTTCAAGTTCTTTAGTATTTATTCCTAGTTAGTTCAATAAAATAAATCTGCTTTCAATTCTGCACTTGTTTTTTTTTTTAATATAATAGTGGATGTCCGGGCCAACTTGCGCGTACTTCGATTAATCCAACATGGCTTTGAAGTATACAGTCGGATACTCACCTCAGTGGCCCTGAGGGGACTCGAACTGGTGATCATTGGGGAGCAAACCCAAGATCTGACCAATTGAGGTACCCTCAGGGTTAATTCTGCACTTGTTATTAGTTTCCAATATATATATATAAAATAAAAATATTTTTCTTGCCTTATTGCTGTCTGCTACTCCAAACACAGCTCACTTCATATATCTATACACAACCCTCAAACCCCATGATATATCCTAGAAGATATTATTATAAAAGACTTCCAATATTTGATACATAATTAGGATTTAAGATTCTCTAGCATTTTAATATATTCTCTAGTATTTTGTTAGATGTTTCTTACCTAAATTTGATAGACTCTCTAGTATTTTGTTAGATATATCTTACCTAAATTAGACTAATTGAAACCCTATATAATGGGGCTTATGCTTTGTAATAAGACACAAGTTTGATAATGAAATGAATTGATGTTCTCCCCCAATTTCTCTCTTATCTCCCTCCTTTCTCTACTTCTCTCCCCTTCTCCTATAATTGTTTCATAACATCCTAAGTCACTTACCCTCTCCATGAATGCGGGGAAGTAATATTCCCCTAATTAAAAATTTAAAAAGAGATAGCATGCTGCACCTCTTTCTTTCTTTCTTTATTCATCTGCCTTTTGTTCTTGCTTTTTATGATTGCAAAATTATTCATTAGCTATTATATCCATTAAACATGGTTTAAATCTGTGTCATTTGTATTAAGAGTGCATTTTTTTATGCCTATGTTCACTTTTAGGAGCACTAGTCTTTTAAGTTTTAGTTTGTCCAGGCTTTCATTCATTTCCTCTTTAACTTTAATAGGTTCCTGATGAAGCTGTAACAAAATGCACAGGCTGTGGGACAGATTTTAATGCTTTTGTGCGCAAGGCATGTCCCATCTTTCTAGTTTACATCTATCTCATCTTTATTCTGATATATATTTAGGGTGTGTTTGGTTTCCTACATTTTCCATGGAAAATGGTTTGGTTGTTTGATGGCAAAGTTTTGCCAGGGAAAATATTTTCTAGATATACCTCACACATGCACCAATTCATTAATTTGGTGGAATTCATTTTCCCACCTATTTGGTGGGATAGTGAATTCCATGTTTTGACATTTATTTTTTTCCTTTTCTTTATTTTTTTAATTTTTGCAATGAACAAAGTTTTGCCATGGAAAATATTTTCTAGGTATACCTCACACATGCACCAATTCATTGATTTGGTGGAATTCATTTTCCCACATATTTGGTGGGAAAGTGAATTCCATGTTTTGGCTTTTATTTTTTTCCTTATTTTATTTTTTAAAAATTTTTGCAATGAAAATAAATTTCATAATCAATTATAAAATTTTTTTTATTTTAATAGACAATTTATATGTAAAACAAAGTCAAACGAACACTAAACTTTGATAAAAAAATGATTTTTTAGGGGAATTTTTTTTTATTTTTTTACTTTTTGGCAATGGAAACAAATTTTATAACCAATTGTGGAAAAAATTATCACTTTAATGGACAATTTTCATGTAAAATAAAGTCAAACGAACACAAATTTTTAAAACTTTCCGAGTGGAAAATTATACCAATCAAACACAAAATTAATGTTAAGGGACCTTTTGTAAAAGATCCTTTTAGAAAAGGGACATTTTGTAAAAGAAAGGTGGGTAAAAGGTGGGAACGTTAGTTTCGGACCCTTACAGTTTGTATGATAATGGCATTGGCCCTTTTTCAGCATCACTGCAGGAATTGTGGAGATATATTTTGTGACAAGTGCACTCAAGGCAGGACTGCTCTTACAGCTGATGACAATTCTCCAGTTGTTAGAGTTTGTGACAGATGCTTGGTATGTAGCAACGACTTATGTACTTCTCGCTCGTCATTGTTTTCCATAGTGCTCTCAGAAGTCTTGCAGACTAACTTAGCATGCCATTTCTTTATAGGCTGAAGTTTCTCGTAGGTTGAGCACTGCTAAAGATTCTTCTGTCAGCGGATCAACTGGATTGCCAAGTCACGAGGATCTTGCCAAAAAGCTTCAGGTGACACTTAGTCTGAATTTTCCTCCACGGCATTTATTTTGTTATTTGTCTGTCGCCATTTATTGATGATATATAAGCTTTGTCCCTCTCTCTCATAATATAATATGGTGCTATGCTGACACATGCACTCGAACTCAGGGACTTTTTTTTTTTTTTTTTCTCTTTCCTTCTTCTTGTATCCGTTGTTACTTCTCTCTTAGAATGTCAAACTGTCAAATGTGTGGAACATTATCATATAAATTAATTCCTTGTTGGTATTATAAGCTTTCAAATTGAAATATGTTTAGGCAGTTGAATATCCTTCACGTGTTGTGCGGTACTTACATTGCATTCATAACATTCCCAAAAGTTCCATGATACTGGTGAACATGGGCAGAATAATGCTGAGATTTAGGTGGTACTATTGATTAAGCATGACAACCACTCATTTGAATTATGCCTGAATGAAAATAATTCTTTTTGGATTTTCCTTGTAGTTTCAGATGCACATAGTGCATAGTCAAATCAGTATGTTTATTTTCTGTTTATTCAGTGTTGACCAAGCGGCATGTGATTTGAAATTTAAGTTTCACTTATGTTACAATATGCAGTTTGAGTCGGAGCTTTTAATTCATCTTCTTTTCTAGTATTTCCATGTTCTATGTAGTGTTGTTCTTAGAATAGGAAATTGGGTTTGTCAAACTGTTGATATCTTTTGCTGGTTTTTACAGGAGGAGATGGAAAGAAACCGCAAGGCATCATCAGGTAAATTTTAGTGCTGAACCATGTAATCTTGTTCCAGTTTGTGGCTTTTACCTATTTGTGGTGCATATGTTTGTGCTTTTGTTTCTAGAAAAGTTGGCTTGGCAATTTTTTTGATCTTTTAAGGACTTCGTTATTACCAAATCCAATCCAGTTTGTGCTTGTCTTAGGGTGTTTCTCTTTTGAGTACTTGAACTCATTTGTACTTGGTTTCTTCTGTCATTTTTTTTTCATGTTTCTGGATTTGAAGTTTAGAAAGTGGGAGTTCGTTAGGTTTCCACCATTTGGCCAGATTTATTGACCTGCTTTTAGCAGTTTTTGGCTCCTTCAGGTGTTTAAATGACAATAATTGTTCCCACTGAAGCAAAAATTGGATGGCCTACATTTATGGTGTTGTTCACTTGTCATTTTTTCATGGTTAATTATATAACATGGTTTCTGTTTCGACATATTTGCTTCTTGGAGATGACTTGGATTGGATAGTATCCTATTCTATTCTACTTGGTATGGCTATGCCTTGATTTTTATATTGCAAATGAACAGCCACTTATGCTATTTTTCTGCATCAGGCTCCAGGTCGGATGGTTCTGGAAGGCGGATGAAAGAGGTTGCCTGCCCTACCTGTACAGTCCATTTGCAGGTTCAAATAATTCTCTTGCATTTTTGTAAAATGTCACGTTGCTTTCTGCAGAATTTCATCGTGTTGTACGAAATTGGTGCAGGTTCAAGTTCCCAGTTCAGGCTCCGAGACCATAGAGTGCGGGGTTTGCCAGCATCCTTTCCTTGTCAGTTCTCACTGATCCATATGGGATTGATTGTCACATTCCCCTTCACAGTTAGTCATTTTATTTCAATTGTTGAGTTCTCTGGCTAATAATTTGGGTTTGCTTGCAATTGTCCTTTGGTTGATTTTTCTGAATAGACGCCGATGAGCTGGTTTTGAATTAATTTTCTGTATTTTGGAAATCTTATGATTGCTTTAATATGTTATGCACTGAAGTTAATTGACCTATAAATGTAAATCAATGTTTATGTTAATGGGTTTTTTCTACCTTTGTACAACAATCAAGTACAACTAACATGGCGCATACTACATAGAATCATGACATGTGTTCGACAATTTGTGAATAAAGATGTTCAAATTTTATTCTTCACCCCTGTTCAGTGTAGTGTCGTCTAATAACATAGTTAGTACATACTACATAGGTGTACATACTGATACTAAATAGGTTTGAGTCCGTTCACTTTTGGGGTGGCTTGACATGGTCCGACAAATGAGGCTCTGCATGGCACGACCCAATTATTTTGGATGCATACGAAATTTTGTTGAAAGCTGTATTTGATATGCTCGATATTAACATCCCTCATATTTGGATGCACAAATATGTATATCAGTATATGCTGCCTATTATGATAAATTAACATATCATATGATCAAATTACCAACCCAAAATCTCACTTTCACAACGAAAATAAAAGCAATTTCGAGGTCTAAATGGCTAGCAAAAACTATCAAAGTGAAATTCTTTAAAGGTCAAACAGAAAATGCCAACACAAGCACGACTTACACATCCGACACTAGAAAGTAGGAGTCCAGCACGACTCAACCTTGAAAGAAAAGAAGCAACTATCTTTCATGTTGAATACAAATTATTCAACTACCTTTCCGTTCCCCAGCCATGCACGCCTCTGTTCGGATTGATTTCTTTTCAGTGCTGAACTAAATTTCATTGTCGTCTTTATTTCAGCTGAAGAACTGGGAATTAAAGCTCTTCTGCCTCCATACCTTGATCCATCACTGAAAGCTCTAAGATCTCGTTACAGGTGTAATTTTTGCATCTGGAGCTTCTGGATATGATCCTCTAACAAATGATATCGAAGAACATTTCTGATTCAGTTTTTACTTATCAATTGTCCCAAACTCATGTTAATTTGTCAATCTTCTGGTGAAATGCAGTTCGTCCTTCCATTATCGGATCAGTTAGAATTGTTCAAAGAGTGTTGGATAAATTAGTGCATAAATCATATTCCGTTAACAAAATATATGTGGATGCAAATATGAATAACGACTTATCAAAACCATGATTAGTGTGTAATAATGACCAAATCACAACTTACTCAAATGTAAAAATATGAAGGAGGTGAAATGAAGCAAGGTATGCGAATGCAAATATCTTTAAAACGGAATTCGTCCCCTACACTGGTGCAAATATGATCAAATGGACGCCCGTATCTTAAGATACAACGCTTCTTCAAAAATTAATATAACACACTGTTAATTTTGTCAAGGGAGCCAACGCTTGATTGTACTCTTCTAGAATGGAAGATATCGAATAGTCAATATCAAACACAAAACTCAAATAATATGAAAATTATTTTAACAGAATTTAGAGGAAGGAAGAATAAGAAATCAATTATAGGGAATTGATTTGGAATAAAGAAAATGGAATTTGGAGGGTCTTATTTATAGATTTTCATATGTTTCTTCCTAATAATCGCATATTTTGACAAAATTTATTTCAACCATTAGATCGCACCATTTTATGATTGATGGTCTAGATCGCACCTTATTAAAAGATTGCGACGTTTCGTTAAGCACCTTTTGTATTTGAAAAGTCGCACCCAATCAATAAACCTATTGGAGACTTTTCCAATGAACACGTTCAAATCTTTTTATATAACCTAAAACTAGTATTTACCGGAAGCAATGACATTGCTAATAAATATTATGGTACTCCTATGTGAAAATACGTTTACGATATTCCTTCATATATTGATCTAATGGTCAGTTATGCTTCCAGCTTTGTACAGGTAAATTCTGGCGGCCTTAAACCTGCAATTCATGTTGGGTAGTTGGCCCACAGTATTGGACACAACGACTACAATACTAATTTGGTTTTCGTACATTATGTTCGAAGGACTTGTACAAATTGGGGTCACATAGAATTGGTGTTTTTGGGTTGCCACCATTGGGATGTCTGCCATCGCAAAGAACTTTGAAAGGAGGATTGATAAGAAAACTTATCGATTCTTATAATCAAACGGTTCATTTATTCAACATTAAACCTGCAATTCACGTTTGGTAGTTGGTACACAGTATTGGACACGACGACTACAATACTAATTTGGTTTTCGTACATTATGTTCGAAGGACTTGTACAAATTGGGATCACATAGAATTGGTGTATTTGGGTTGCCACCATTGGGATGTTTGCCATCGCAAAGAACTTACCAATATCTACTATAGTTTAGCATATAATCTTGATTGGTAATTGCAAGAGACTTTTATATTGTCGAGGTTTGTTGCATAATTATGCAACAAATGACAATTAGATCACACAAGTCAAGACATTAACTTTATTGACGATCTAAGGGAGTAATAGTTAAAAAGCTTTATCTTCGTCTCAATTGTCTAGTCTATCATCCCCATGTTCCCCCGTCACCCCCACCCCCGCCCACATAAAGTCTATTATAATTGTTAAGCGTTCATAAATTAAAAAATAATGCCAATCGGGTCAGCCACTTTGGATCAAAAAATCATTGGGCTTGAATACTAAAATAATTCTGATGACTTAAATTAAATATTTAATTTTTATATGATGTGAAATAAATATTTTTTAGTCCAATAATTATGTACTACGTATAATTTACAAATCAAAGCACTATTTTAGTTATGCTGCCAAACAAATCAAATCAATTTTATAAATACAATTTATTTTCTATTAATAATCAAATCGTCAACAACTTTTTAAGGATCTTGCTATATGTGCACAAGTGTTTGACACTTCGGTGTACAGTCCTTAGTGGTGGCAAGCGATCTGGCTCGGCTCGTTATAAAAGGAGCCGAGCTTCTACTCGGCTTGTTGCTTGTGGGAGAGCTTGGCTCGGCCCACGAGCTCGTACTGTAGCGAGCCGAACCGAGCTGCTAGCCTCGGGCTCGCCTTTTTCGATTTTTTTTGTTTAACTCTTTAGAAGAGTCGCTCGTCAAAAACGAGCCGAGCACCTACCTAGCCGGCCTGCTCGGCTCGTGCTCGGGCTCGTTTTTTGACGAGCCAGCCGCTATAATACGAGCTGACGAGCCGCTCGGCTTGTCACCACTAACAGCGACCGCTCGATTTGCCACCACTAACCGCCCTCCTCACAATGGAGGCCCACGAATTTTTATTGGATGTGGACTCCCCTCTTTTGTGAGAGGAGTGTACATCCATATAGAATTAACTTTTTTAATCTGAGACAAACGTGTAATTTATGGCAATTTTTTTACCTAATTGAACCGCCCTAGTCCCAAACTTTCCATATTTTATCCCACGATAATTCCCACCAGTAGTTTTCCATATTTTCCTCCCTCTATAAATAGTGCGCCGCACCATGCAAATCTCTCATCGCTTTCGTTTTGCGTCTGCGAAGTCTTCACAAACACTAAATCAACAGCTCAAAGCAAAACGATGTCGAACGAGAGCAAGAAGATAACGCTGAGGAGCTCTGATGGGGAGGTTTTCGTGGTGGAGGAGGTGGTGGCGCTGGAGTCTCAGACCATCAAATATATGATCGAGGACGACTGCGCCGATGACGCCATTCCCGTTCCCAACGTTACCGGAAAGATCCTCTCCATGGTCATTGTATACTGTAAGAAGCATGCCGAAGCCGCCGCCGCCGCCGCCGACGAAGCCAACGACAATGTCGCAGAGAACGAACTCAACCTCAAGGCTTTCGACTCCGAATTTGTTAAAGTCGACCATGCCATACTCTTCGACCTTACTATGGTATACGCTTTGATTTTTCCCTTGTTGATTCTGTTTTTGTAGGATTATGGTGGATTCCGTTGTGAATTTTGCGTCAGGGTTTTACTAGGCTGATTTCGGTTTATCATTGTTGTTGTTGCCATTGCTAGTGCTGTTTTGTGCTAATTTCGCAGAATTATGTGTAGATATGTTTATAAATCGTGTTTTAGGGTTTATAAATGGATTCTGTTATGAATTGTGCGTCAGGGTTGTTAAATTGAAATTGGTTTCATAATGTCAGTAGTTACTCCTAATATAGCTGTTGCTGTTTATGCTAATTTTATAGAATTGCATAGATTTCGTTATAAATTGCGTGTTAGGGGTTTATTAAATGTTCCAAATATCTAGAAATATGAGTGGATTCGGTTATTATTGTACTTGTTGCTATTGCTATTGCTGTTTATGCTAATTTCACCGAATTATGCTTAGATTTGGTTATGAACTGTGTATTAGTTGTTTTATTAGATGTTAATAATTTACTGTTGAACTCTGTTCAGTCAGTTTGTTTCATCGTATTTCTCCCGACTGTGCTTCTCACGGCATTAACTAATCCTTTTCCCCATCTGATTTTTCAGGCTGCTAACTATCTGAATATCAAGAGTCTTCTGGATCTTACTTGCCGAACTGTTGCAGACATGATTAAGGGGAAAATGCCAGATGAGATTCGAAAGATATTCAACATAGTAAATGACTTCACTCCTGAAGAAGAAGCGGAGATCCGAAGAGAGAACCAATGGGCTTTTGAGTAGAAATATTTCAGTATTTTTTTTTAAATTTTTAAAAAAGCTGTTTCTATGTCAGTATTAAATTTCAATTCCTTTTGCAGAAACTGAAACTTTTTAGTTGAATATAGACGCTTATATTTTGTGCCTATTCTGTTATACATTTCGGATATGAAAAGGAGAATGAGAAAGTTAGCAAATAGTACTGGAGACTTTGTAAGATTATAAATTGAAATGCTGATAAAATGCGATAATTGAAATATAATTACATAAAAACATTGGAAAGGTTTCAGGAAATTCGGGACGGACCATGTTTTCCATTTTCCATCCTGTTTACATTTGGTGCGTGAATTTTCTACTGCATTTGGGTGGGACTATGCGGACTAGGTGTGCGAAGAGCTCGTGATCTTCATTTCTCTGTATCCAATGCGCTAATCGTTTTGCCGCACGTTCTATAACTTCCATAATCACAAGTACATACATACTCTATTCTATTTTATTCAGTACAGGTTTTTCTAATAAATCTGGAAATCATTTTACTGGCTATTGTCCGATAGTGCTACAACAAACGGACTTCGAACTTTATACTTTCCATTGGTCCACGTAATTGAGCCAAACATGTCCTCTTTGGCAGAAGATGTTAGCCTGAAAGTCACTTGATAAGTTACCTTCGTACTTTTCTTTGTGAATTGCAATTTATTAGGTTCCACTTCAACTTCAACTCCACTAGGTGCATCTACTAGGGCAGTGTAAACTGATTCATCTTGGTCAACGTTAGTTACGGTTCTGATCACTTTCTTGCTTTCATTTTCTTTCAAATTTGATATGGCAATTGATGGGTAGTTCATGTTGGAGATGGAATCAGAATCTGATTTGGTGGGGCATGAAAAATTAGCTGGAAGAGACGACGCGATCATGTTTATCTTGGTTATGTCATAGCCAGTATAGCAGAGGTATTGCAAGTAGTCGGTGATTTCAGTCTCATAAACTAACCCTGGCTGCAATGGCCCAGGTGTTCTTACTTCCCCTGCACCTATATCATAAGNTCTTGGTTATGTCATAGCCAGTATAGCAGAGGTATTGCAAGTAGTCGGTGATTTCAGTCTCATAAACTAACCCTGGCTGCAATGGCCCAGGCGTTCTTACTTCCCCTGCACCTATATCATAAGGTGTAGCTTTTGATCCGGAATTTGTAGTTATTGGTGCCTCTAAATTGTTTGTCTGAATTGCTGCAGGTAAACAAATGGATCAAGTTAAGGTTAGTATGCTTGGTAAAATAAGTAACTTAATAGTAAGTTTGACTTAATTTTAAGCGCAACCAAACATGCAGTGCTACTACTCAGACAAACTGTTTGGAGTTTTTAACCTGATGTCATGATAGCTGATTTGATTGCAGAGGGAGTCCATGAGGGGTGTAGTGATTTGACTGTTGCTGCTACCCCAGAAACATGGGGGCATGCCATGGATGTACCGGAGAGTACATAGTAGAGCGGTGGTCCCTTGCCAGAGATGACCACTTTGGTATCATTTCCGGGCCATGCTGCAACAATGGTTACTCCTGGTGCTGCTATATCTGGCTACAAAGTCGTCAACCATATATGAATTCAGCCTTCATTCTGGCGCTGAACAAGTTCTTGTTCTTTCCTTTTAACATATCTAGAATGCACATTAGATTAAAAAGTTTTTACCTTGAGAAGGTTTTGAGTGTTGAATGAAGGACCTCTTGAAGAGAAAAAGGGAACAACAGGAGCTGGCTTGTACTTTGGTACCACCACTGTTGGTAAAATTGTCGCCACAGGATTTCTTTTGAATGATCAAAACTCTTGTTAGCTTTCGATTAAATTCAACACTCTTAAAGCATACAATTGATGCAAAACTTTTACCTGGTCGAGTTGATATAAGAGATAATCTGGGCTCCATCTTCTTCTGTGACAACAGCCACAGGAGAAGATCCAAAACTTGATGCCACGGCTCTCTCATTATCGTTGATCAATAGCATCCCAATCGCGCCTTGTTTCTTCAATGATTCAAACTTATGTTCTGCTGAATATATGTCGTCCTTGCTTTCACACAGAATAATCTTCCCCTTGACTTGGTCATCTTGCAATGAGCCTGGGTTGCAATTTCTGAAACAAAACTTAACCAGTCCACAATTAGCTAAGATTACTGCACAGAGATAATGAAATGGAAATTGCTCTCTGTTTATTTTTGTACCTTGCCTCGCTATCATCAAGAGTGTGGATTGGTTTTGCTGAGCTGCCAGATATTAGGGGGTACACTGGAGATTTCTGGATATCAGCAAAATTAATGCCTCCACCCTAAGGTCCACAAGTGAAAAATGCTAAGATTCAAATGTAATTAAGGGGGAAGGTGGACTTAGGTGGTTAGGACATGTTTAGGGGAGACTTAAAGAGATCCATGTTCATAAGAGTGATGCAATTTCAGTAAATCATGTAAAAATAGGAAGGTGAAGAGCTAAGCAAACATGGCATTGGTTCAATACATCTAGCAATGAATTGAACGGAGTTGCAAAACATATTCAAGTAGTTGACTCTAAATTTATTGGCATCATATTAAGTTTGTTGGTGTTGTATACATTTCAAAATGAAGCCATCAATTACCTTAATCTTGATGTTTTATATATATTTAAAATGAAGCCATCAATTACCTTAATCACCTTGTTTCCACCTAACACGACATCGGACTCGAAATCCCGGTCAATGGTAGTGGCAGCAACAGTTAGAATCCAAGGAGCAATATTCACAGCTGTTCCAGAATCAGGGCCGTCATTCCCAGCAGAGCACACCACAATGATGCCCTTCTCTACTGCATGAAATGCTCCAATGGCAATAGGATCTACTGAAAATTCTTGTTCCAATGCAGCTGATGCACCGAGAGACATTGATAACACATCAATCCCGTCAGCAATGGCATCATCAACTCCTTTTAAGATGTCCGAGCCTCGGCATCCACCTGAGGTACAAACACGGTACATAGCGATTCTTGATCCTGGTGAGCCACCCTTTGCAGTCCCTTCGGCTAGGCCATAATATGATGCCCCTTTAACTGGGATGCCTGCCGCAGTAGATGCAACATGAGTACCGTGACCATTCTTGTCTCTAGGTGTGCCAGATGCTCCTGTGTTGCTGGATCCAGTTTCATCATAATACCTTGCTCCAATTAGTTTCCTGGTGCAAAAAAAATAAAAATAAAAATAAAGGAAGATTAACAAAATCTTTAGACGTTTCATCATCTAGTTTGTATGCAATGAGGCAGTTATGATAGGGCAAGTTAAAAGAGGAGGGGAGGGAGGGATAGAACCCAAATTGCTAACATGACCTGTTTGTTGTTGGTGGTGAGATCTAATTGTTTTATTTCTTACAAGGAAGGAGGGGAATGGAGAAGAAGGATTAATGTATGCGACTCCAAATTTATGGCTAATAGGGCTTAGTTTGTTATTTTTCTTAACATTTTAGCACCTGGAACCCCTGCACCGTTGCACGGCTTGGTTTTAGTATTTTACGGAGAGTTTGTTGGCAGAACTAATGGTGCCTGTGAACCGTGGCCAGAGCTATAATGGCTAATGAAATTACTTGGTGGATAAGTTCAGCCCTGATGAAAGAAATGAGATCACTGCTTATGGACTCGTCAAGTATGATTATGATGTAGAAAATTCATGTATACAGAGAAAAGGTTAATTTTCTGCTGATTATGAAGTTATTTGCAAAGAAGAAAAGAAAATTGATTTATGTTTGAAACTTCTACCTGTTGCAGCTCAAGGAAGTGAAATCATGGCCTTCCATACATGTGCCTTTCCACCGGGATGGAATTGGACCCATGTCCTCATCACTGAAACTCTCAGATTCAGGCCAAATTCCTGAGGTAAGATTTTGAAGTGTTAGTCCTCGAAGCACTTGGAGAGTGCACAACAATTCATCGAAAATATTCAATTTTAAGCACTATATTAAAAACAAGATAAAAATTTAGTTTGACCTGTATCCAAGATGCCAATAATAGTGTCTGTTCCATTTGAAAATGAACCCGAAGTCGATCTAGGCTTGGAATCAACCTCTACAGCAGTTTGTTGCCTCAAGAAATCCCAAGAATGCGTTGTGTGAAGTTGTAAAACTGGATCGGGAAAAACAGACACAACTCCGGGTCTTTGAGCTATTGATTTAGCCTCATCCTCGGTTAAATAAGCCGCGAGCCCTGTGAAACCATTGCTGTAGCTGTGTATCACTGCATTCTTCTTCCTGCAGGAATTCACAATCCAATAAATCAAATATTAGGAAAATAATATGATATGTAGGCAAGAGATGTGCCTGTTTCATGCATGGGACAATATTTGTCTTAGTTTTTCCATCAGATCTAGAGTTCCTATATTAGGTACAGACCTGTCCTTATATAGGCATCATAGTATTCGGACAGTATTCGTAAGCAATATCGAACTGAAGTGAAGCAAGTATTATAAAGATTTTAAGATTTTTAAAAACAAAATCTTGTCAATTTCAGGACCACAGAATATAGCTGAGCTCCTACGTCAATTTCCTTAAAATGCAATATTCGCATTCGCTTGTGATGCATATAAGAGTAACCTTTTCATCAAGGAGCTGAGAAGCTGATCATGATCATTTCTTGGATTACCCTTTGATGAAACTGAGGCTCCCATGTACACAATATAAATTCCATTACTTTGTAGTTGAGCCGACTCAGTTTCTCTTAGAAACAAGACAAGAAAAATAGACAAGTAGAAGAAAATAAAGATCCCTTTCATGATTCTGTCTGATTCCTATAGAGACAAGGAGCTTGATCCACAGCCTTGTTCTGAAGCTTCTTATATAGAGTGGACCGTTAGTGAAAAAAAATTGGTCAAGTTAGGTCTGAAAGCAAGCAATAGAACATTGGTGGTCTAAGCCTACGTTAATGGATTCGTGCGTGTGTCCACTGTATGCAGATGATTTGACTATCAGATGGAGCCCTATATCCACACAAAGTGCGTTATTTCTTGATGGGTCATGACTGTCATTGATGGTGGTGGGTGGTCTATGATGCGCACACACTTCAACTAAGGTAACGTCTCCTCGAACACTCAATGACATGTATCCAACAAGTCATGTGACATTGCCGTATTTTTTTTTAATATATTTTTTAACTTATCGACCCTTGAGAGATACTCATCGGTTGTGTCGATCCCGTGTTGTGTTGTGTCCATGTCCCATATTCCGTATTCCGTCTTCGTGCAACTTAATGGTGGTGGTGGCGGCCACAGACTTTTTAGTTTTGTGTTGCTTTTGGATTCTTGAATGTATTGAAAGTGTTTGATAAATGATGTACTCATTATATACGCAAGGAATTAACTGAATAGTCCATGCCATTTAAGTGGCGTGTGGGAAGTTTTCCAACTTGAAAGGACACGTCTTTGAGTGTTTTTCCATGTGATGCATTTGAGTATTTCAGCTTTTCTTGGAGGTGGGGAGGGGTCTGTGGGGGTCTCTCACTTTAGTCTTCTTTTGACTCTTAAAACAGATTCATTGCATAATATGAGGATGGCCTCCCGGCGTGACCCTTTAACCAAAAAAAACCACTCTCCAGTATTTCTAGATATTTCTTCTAGTCATGTTTTTTTCAAGATTTGGAGTTTTAAACTATAGTCCTACTCATACCTCTCATAACATTCATTATCTTTCACATATCTAGTCGATATAGATTTCTGTTCATATTTTCTCACGTCAAATAATCACATCTTCTCATGCTCATCAAGTAATAACTTATCCATCTGTCCTCCCCGATTCAAGAATCAAGAAAGATCACTGCTCGATTACGACTAACTCTTCTACTATGTCACGGTCTTGTCTTATGTTAACACAATTAGATTTTTTGTACATCATCTTCGTTCAGTGCTATTGAAAATTTATCTTGCGTCTCTGCAACTAAGTCCTTGTCGACAAACCATAAAATGAGTTTTGAAATAGTGATTCAGTGGAGAATATATGGTTAAAAAGTAGTAAGTTTTTTTGGATTTACGTATAAAATATTTTATTGTAAGAATGTTTGATTGAAAATAGTTTTATTTTAATAGTGGTAAAACGGGGGTTAAGTCGGAACTTAACTCTAATAGTGCTTTATGCTCCTTCTAGTAGATTAACTTTTCGACATGATTTAGTGCAATTATTATTCATGTCTAAAACGGCGCATGTAACCCAACGTGCATTTCTTCGTGGCGTGGATCCATGGCGGACTAAAAATAAGGAATTAAAATTCCGTCTACATGTATCGGACCCGTTATGCTCCCAATATCAAAGAAATGGTGCGCCACTAGACGGGTTGGTTAAGATTTCCGCATTCTGAATTGCCCATTTTAAACCATTTTTTCTTAAACTTTATGTTATTAAAATATTACTTTTAGGATTGAAATCAAACCTTAATGGTAATGGACATTATTAAATTATGCAGGTAAATCAAACCAATTTATGAGAAAGATTGCAATTAGATCATGTTGGATGCAGGTAAAACTAATTCTAATAGTGCTTTATGCTCCATCTAGTAACACTTTTTGACATGATTTAGTGCAATTATTATTCATGTCTAAAACGGCGCAGGTAACACAACGTGCATTTCTTCGTGGCGTGGCATGATTGAAATTGACAATGGAATCAATGTCATTTTCCATGACGGACTAAAAATAAGGAATCGAAATTCCATCTACATGTATCGGACCCGTTATGCTCCCAATATTAAAGAGATGATGCGCCACTAATTTTATCTATCTATTACTAGACGGGTTGGTTAAGATTTTCCGCATTCTGAATGCCCACTTTAAACCATTTTTTTCTTAAACTTTATGTTATTAAAATATTACTTTAAGGATTGAAATCAAACCTTAATGGTAATGGACATTATTAAATTATGCAGGTAAATCAAACCAATTTATGAGAAAGATTGCAATTAGATCATGTTGGATGCAGGTAAAACTTCATACATGCTAATCGCTTGCATATCCTTATCAACAATAGTCGAACCATCACCACATAGACATATGGTTCAAAATTTGAAAAGGCACTCCAAAACTTGGAGGATATCACCTTGAACTCCAACTTACGAACGAGCAAGGGCGTCACCTTATACAAGTGAGCATAATGACCCAACTAGAGCGACTGTTTACCACAAATACGTATTTTTGCAAATAGAATGGAGGGCGTGTAGGTGTTTCTCATATATCCAAATTTGAATTTGGCAGGAAATCAAAGTTCTTAGGACTTCTTGCTAAGAGTTTTAAGGTCTTGATAAAACAGAAATTGTTAAAAGTTATCGACAATTATACTGGGAATCTCTTTAGTCACTATTTGGTGGAAGATTAAAATCAGATTTTTAGTCGATTTTGATAAAAGTTAATGAAATATATTGTTGAAAAGCTGTGTCTCATGAAATATGTGATTATGTTGACTTTGACCGAACATGGACTAAGAAAAATGCTTCTTGGAGTTAAACTCTCAAATCTTGACTGAGGTACAAACCAGGTTAAGACAGCAGGAGATGCTTTATTGTTTGCACCTTACAAGTTACGATTCAATAGCAGATTGTTTCAAACATCTCAAGCGCAAGACCATTGTTGGTCCCAAAAACGTTCGTAATAACCCAATTCAAACCAAAAAACGTAGCAATAAAGTCAATCGCAGAAATAAAAAATAACAATCACAAAAGCCCTGTTTGACAATCATTATTTGGGACAAAACATGTTTTGACTAGTGATTTTTAAAATAATGTGTGGTTAAAAAGTAAGGAAAGATTTTAGGTTCACGTACATAATATTTTATTGTGTGAATGTGTGATTAAAAATGAGTATGTAGAATTTTTTTTCTTTCAAATAATAGTTGTCAAACAGGAGCAAGGGCCCGAATGTTCTGGTTCCGATATAATCACCCGTTGAGCATCTACAAATAGATATAGCTCTAGATCCACTAAAATCAACCAACAATTGTTACGGAATGTATGAAGAAATCTCTAGAAGTTTCCTCTTGCCTCTCTATTATTACAGCAGAATATACTCCTCACAATCTCTTAGATTTCATACTAAACATGATTAAGAAAATCTCACTAAAAGATTAATTATACTGATACCAAAGGAATAAGCCACTTGTACGGGGTTTTACGCAGGCTGAAACGGCAGCCCTTGATTGGCAATTTTTTTTTTTTTTTTTTTTATTTGTCAACGAAAATTTGCCAAGTGTGCATTAGTACAAAACCCTGGCAATGTAGCACAGTTGGATGTTTAAGAAAAAATAAATGTAGAAAGTTAATTGAGCTTCTCAAATTTATTTTGATTTCAACTTGATTAAAGTTCTTTCAAGATTTCGATTAGTTGAAAAAGTGAATCGAACTCAGATTTAAAAACCTTAATCAAAAGTTAAAATAACATAAAATTCAATTTAGCTAGTAAAATATTCAAAGGATCCCATTAAAATCCATAACCTCATTGGAGGAAAAAACTTAAAATTTTAAAAATTCCATTGCCGGGAATCGAACCCGGGTCTCCTGGGTGAAAGCCAGATATCCTAACCGCTGGACGACAATGGATTAATTGATTATATCTACTTAATATAATGAATTATTGTAAAATCATTTAGATACGAACATCAAACAGGGATTCAAATAAATCATATCAATTAAGTACCCCTAAAGTTCTAAATTTTCCCCAGAAAAAAAAAGGGTATTTCAAAATTAATATAATCTGTACAGATTGTAAGAAATGAATGAATTGTCAAAAAAATAATAAAAATAAAAATCAGACATTTGTTATCACTGTTGTCACTCAATGACTGTTACTACTATTTTCACGAGCTTATGTTGCAACTATAAATGTGTATAGCTGATGTTCCAGCAATGTGGGATTAGAAGTGTCGCCAATTCATACCTTACGATTTATTCTCTATTTCTAGATAGCCAAATCCTAAGATCTTGACAGATGTTGTTGATGATAAAAAGTGACGTGGGTGAGAAATTAGCTAAATTATTCCATTTAGTTTTGATGAGTTCAAAATGAAATTTAGTATGGGCAGATCTATTTGTGGTCTCTCTAATTTTCCATGCCCTCCTTGGGAGGGTAATGAACCACCCTTTTATAGGTGAAGCTACGTTTCCGAACTGCCTTAACCATGTCAAGCTACAATTATCTACACAATTTCTAGAGAACAAGTTGCTTTGATTGGTGGAGGGCTGTATCCGCAGCACAATGATGACATAAGATATATCTCCAACCTTGGACCGTCTTGTCAAAGACTATGATCGTTTTTGAGGATGGTAATTAAGGTATTCGAACAGGAGCAGTTGATAGGATTGAATGACAAGTGTTGCGTGTCAGCACTTGTGTGACTCTTTTTTAACTGTCCAATGAATGTTTGACAAGTGCCCCCTATTTTTAAGATGTTGTTTGGTAGAGTTTAAAATCGGATTAAAATTGAAAAACTAGTCGTTATTGTTGACTTTTATTAGACGAAAGAAACTTAATAATAACTATATTTTCAATTTTAATCCGATTTTGAGCCGTACCAAACAGACCCCAAATCCTATCAGTTGCCCCTATTTGTGTAACAAGATTGTGAGGATGGTGGTAACGCACGTGGAGTGACAAGACGCCCTCAGTGCAATCATTAATCGTCTCTCTTTTAGTTTGAAGTGCTTTTTTTTTTTTTTTTACCGAAAAAATACTTATTGAGATTGTTTTGCATTTTATAATTTGCTCCTTTTTGAGCTCTATTTTTATGGAAAATTTATTCTGAAACGGTAATTTTTTAGATAATATATAATTAAAAAATAAGAAGTTTTCGTTTTTTTATATAAAATTATTTTATAAGAGAACGTATGATTGAACATAAGCTTCTAACAAAATGAAGGCTAAACATAGGTTCTGTTTGCAAGGTCAAACTACTCGTTGGCCCTCATCTAGTACTTCAAGTGAATGACACATGTACGTGTCTTGCACCACATGTCCTCTGAGTTGTAGCGTACCTCTTTTGGGTACAACAAAAGCTAGGACTATTCCTAAAACTAGGCTGATAATTAAAGTTTGACATTGAACTTATAATTATAAGGAGATTATAATGAGAGGCAACAACCAAAAGCATGGCAGTCACGCCGCCCATCGTAATAAAAGGAAACCCCTACCCTAACAATGCTCATGGCCCAGGGTCTCTTTCCTTTCTGCTGCTCCACACATATCTACAATCAGGACCAAATCCCTTACAATAATGTTAGAACGTCCTTAGCATAGGCTAACTCAATGCGAACCATAGCCCATTCAACCTAGCAGCATTGCCTCGTGATTTTGAAGTCCAATGACTATCTTATATAGCTTCTTACTTCAAAAACAATGTCCAACATCGGCCTACTATTCAATGTTGCTCATAAGATTTCCAAAACACAGTGAGATTACAAATATTTATCTGATGCCTCTAAAGTTGTGGGCACACTTCGTACCCAAGTTGGCTTGTAGTGTACCACAGAGACTAATCAAAGGTTTACCAATCATTGTGCAAATGGATCAAAAACTTGACAGGTCAAGGAAGACACAGGAATGTACAGATTACACCAAAAGATCGGTTAACACAGGCTTGGTTAATAATCTGTTGATGAAGCCCACAACGTCGACAATAATAATCCAACATTACTGCTGGTTAAGATGCAACAAATTATAGAGTCCTGAACATTGCAGATGTATACTAGCATGCCGACATATGTGAGTGAGTATAATGGAAATGAGCAAAATGATAAATGTCGAGAGTATATTATAGTGAGAATATTTTACAGTGATAATCAAGAGAACTTGGAAAGTATCAAAACACGAAATAAAGCAGAGTCCCCCAATGGTCATCAGTTCGAGTTCCCTCAAGGCCACT
>CAIGRO010004654.1:0-10104 GCA_903798355.1 Fraxinus baroniana
TTGATTACCTTTAAAAAAAAAAATAACAAAGATTTCGATGGTAAGACAATGTTTCCCATCATCATTCCCTTTACTTCAATAACCTGAGCTTTGACTTTAGCAAGTTCGTTAATTTCTCGTGGACTATCGATCCAGTACTTCCTGTACTCTGTCAATTTGGGCCTACAATAGCACTGGGTGTTCAGGAAGAAGGAAAAGCGACTTATAATTAAATGTTGAAAAAAGCAATTACCCAAATTCCCTTTTCAAGCTATTAGTACGTGAAATGTATAGTATGAGAGTTGATTATCCAGCAAATTCAACAGCAACAATGCAGTAGGCGATAATAAAGACAATGTAAAGTATGAGAGTTGATAATCCAGAAATTCAAACATACAAGGCTTTAAACAGTTTAGAAAAAACAATGCTTAAGATGTGAGATGGAAAATAATTCGATTTATCAGCTAAGATGCCATGGACATACCACAATATACAATGGGATGTAAGATGATAGGCATTGATATGTGCAGCTCTGATGCACAAACTGGACATTGTTGAAGTAGTCGAGTAGTGACACTTTTGTTGTCAATCTACCATTGTTTTTTGGTACAATTTTATCACATGTTTCTAGTTTATGTCTAACTAATGTAATGATGTAATAGTAAACTAGATTGTGAGCTACTACTAGTATAGTATAAGTCCACAAAAGTAGTGTGGATTGTCATATGTGAAAAGTGGTAGTAGGATGTGATTGGCTAAAATCTTTTGTGATATGGCTTTATATAGCCTATCTTTCTACTCATTTTATGTATGAAAAATCGGTTTCCCTCTCCTCTTGTTTGTTCAATATCCATCAGACATTTATTTTACATCATTTAGTACTTTGTTAGGAGGTTAGTACGGGAAGTTCATGGAAAAGGCTAGGTACTAATTGTATAAATTTGGCGAGGTATGGTGACAATCTTTTGCTTTTAATCAAGAAAATTAAAAGGGTCCAGTACATTGACAGCTAAAGATAAATAATTACTTGCACTCTCGTATTCCTAATGAGAGAGTTGAATGAAGAAACTCACGAGCATTGATGTTTTCAGACGTGTTGACATCAGTGGTGATTGGAAGTGTTTTGGGCTGCTAATCTTTTCCCCTCCTTATAAGAAAGAGAACGGGTCCTATTAAAGCGATAGATGTGCTAGATAGAGGATCCCTACTTCGTCGACTATAAAATAAAATAAAAATCCCTCTTTAACAAGTTGGTGATTACTAAAATTGTTGTATTGACAACAGGTTTGGGTGCCATTCTGTCGAAAGCACAACATTGAACCAAGGAATCCTGAGAGTTACTTCAGCCAGAAGACAGATCCAACAAAAAACAAGAAACGGCCAGATTTTGTGAAGGATCGTCGGTGGATTAAGAGGGAGTACGATGAATTCAAGGTCAGGATCAATGGTCTGCCAGAAGTAATACGAAAGCGATGTGATATGTACAACAAAAATGAGGAAATGAGAGAAAAGAATCTCGTTAAGGAGAAGAACAATGGCGTGCGGCCCCCGGATCACAAGGTTGAGGTCACAAAGGCCACATGGATGGCAGACGGGACGCATTGGCCTGGAACATGGTTCGAGAGCTGTGCTGATCACTCAAAGGGGGATCATGCTGGAATTTTGCAGGTACTAAAACAAAATAACTTTTTTAAATGAAAATTTCAACTCATTTAATAAAGAAAGGGATCTTATGAGCATTAGGGAGAAAGGCTGATGATACATTGAATGACTCAAGAAGTTCTCCAAATTATTTAAAATATACACATATGACTTGGAGAATATAGGTTTTCCCCATTTGACGTAGACATATCAATGAACCGAAGTTTAAGACAATATAAACATAGCTAATTTTCGCGTTTTGTGGATTATAATCCATACTTTTCTATGATCACTAAGAATCATTTCCCAACTTTTAACCATTTTTCCATACAGATCATGAGCAAGGTGCCAGAAAGTGATCCTATAATGGGTGGTCCTGATGAAGGGAAGTTGGACTTCACCGGTATTGATACCCGTCTTCCTATGTTTGCATACGTGTCACGTGAGAAACGGCCTGGTTATGATCATAACAAGAAGGCCGGAGCCATGAACTCTTTAGTGAGAGCATCTGCCATAATCTCTAATGGACCATTCATTTTGAACTTGGATTGTGATCACTACATCTATAATTCTATGGCTATACGAGAGGGAATGTGCTATATGATGGACCGAGGTGGTGACCGTATCTGCTACTTGCAGTTCCCACAAAGATTTGAAGGAATTGATCCATCAGACAGATATGCCAACCATAACACAGTCTTTTTCGATGGTAAGAATCATATAAGCTTAATTTTAGCAGACATAAATGCATAGAATGCTTAATTTTTTGTAAAAAAATACATCAATTAATGAACTGAGTGTAATTTATATTATTAGTCTCATGCAGAATTTGAAATTTGAGGTAAGATTAACCCGCTTCGCGGAATTGATGCCTAAAAATGAAGAAAGTAAAACTGAGGCATCATTTTGTTCTTGATATCGAACTTCGTTGTTAGCCTAAGCTTATAATATGGCTCATATATTCAGTTTAGTGAAATTTATATTCTAGCATTGCCCTATTCTATTGTACATATCAGTTTTGTGGAACAATCTGGAATTTGTTAATGTTACAATCAGGAAATATGCGAGCCTTGGACGGTCTCCAAGGGCCGGTGTATGTCGGAACAGGATGCATGTTCAGGCGGTATGCGTTGTACGGGTTTCTACCACCACGGTCAAATGAGTATTCCGGAGTGTTTGGACAAAATAAGGCCCCGGCTAAGAACATCCAGCCTCAATCTGATGAACAGGAGCCCTTAACAGGACATCCAGACTTGAACCTGCCCAAGAAGTTTGGGAATTCAACAATGTTCACTGAGTCTATAGCAGTTGCTGAGTTACAAGGACGCCCACTTGCTGATCACATCTCTGTCAAGAATGGTAGGCCTCCAGGCTCATTACTCGCAGCACGTCCTCCACTCGACGCACCCACTGTGGCCGAGGCAATTGCTGTCATTTCTTGCTGGTAATTAATTGCTTAAATTTCTTAGCCTTTCAGTATAATTTCTGAAAAGTTTAACACATCCCATGTCCCATGTATCTGTTGCCTTCTATTTCATACGTAATAGGGAACTTTCGGAACATTCAGGCATAATATTTGTAACTTGTGAACGTGTTTGAGAAACAGGTACGAGGATAAGACGGAGTGGGGAGACAGAATAGGATGGATTTATGGATCAGTGACTGAGGATGTGGTTACTGGTTATCGTATGCACAACCGCGGTTGGAGGTCTGTTTATTGCATCACAAAACGCGATGCTTTTCGAGGAACTGCCCCCATTAATCTCACCGACCGTCTCCACCAGGTGCTTCGATGGGCTACTGGATCAGTCGAGATCTTCTTCTCACGAAATAATGCATTTTTAGCAACCAAACGCCTCAAGTTTTTGCAGCGCATAGCCTACCTCAATGTTGGTATCTACCCTTTTACATCTTTCTTCTTAGTGATATACTGTTTCCTCCCTGCCCTATCCCTCTTCACAGGACAGTTCATTGTGCAATCATTGAATATCGCGTTCCTTTGCTACCTCCTGATAATCACTGTTGTGCTCACTCTAATTTCACTCCTCGAAGTGAAGTGGTCTGGTATAGCCCTCGAGGACTGGTGGCGTAATGAACAGTTTTGGGTCATTGGTGGCACTAGTGCCCACTTTGCTGCTGTCATCCAGGGTCTCCTCAAGGTCATAGCTGGAATTGAAATCTCATTCACATTGACCTCAAAATCGGCAAATGAAGACGAAAATGATATTTATGCCGATCTCTATGTTGTCAAATGGACTGGTCTTTTCATAATGCCATTAACTATCATCATTGTCAACCTCATTGCCCTCGTGATGGGATTTTCAAGAACTGTTTATAGTGTGATTCCTCAATGGAGTAAGCTTTTCGGAGGAGCTTTTTTCAGCTTTTGGGTATTGGCTCATATGTATCCATTCTGCAAGGGACTAATGGGAAGGAGTGGGAGAGTGCCTACCATTGTATACGTTTGGGCCGGACTTCTTTCCATTACAGTATCGTTGCTCTGGATCACGATAAGCCCACCTCAGGGAAGTGATGCTACTGCAAGTGGTGGTGAGCTTAAGGTATAGTCACTGCAGAAAAAAAAAAGATGAATCAAACTCCATGAAGATTGATTCAAGAATGCACGTAGTTTAGTGATACAAACCAATGCAAACTTTGTAGGAAATTTTGGCTCCCATTTGTAGGAGTCATAGTCTGATAAGAAACTTTTGTATATTCTTTGTGAATTCCTTCACATGTCTACTAACTGGTATAGTGTAAATAAGAGATAGTACCACAATTTGAAAACATCCACGCAACTTATAGTCGAGTACACTATGTTTGTGTCCAAGTGCACAGCCATCCCCCAAATCCCAAGCTTTTTCTGCAAACCCAGTGATGTAATAGAAAATATCGAACACAAATTTGCTAGTGATGGAACATTATCTTCATCTGAATCTAGGCATGGCAAAGGTTAGGTGTAGCCCAGTGTCTCTTGCGTCGCTAGGGATTTTGGATAGGCAAGATTGGGGCAGGGATTAAAATATCAACATTTCCCGCACTATTTACTTATTTAGTTTTACTTTTTTAAATAAAATTTGAATTTAACGCATAAAAAATAAGAAGTAGGAAGAAGTGTGGATTATAAGAGAGGACCATGTTCTTGTTTCCTTGTCCCTACCTCGATTCCCTAGTGGGGTGGTGCAGGACGACACAGGGTTAGAGTCGGGGTATTTTGTCATCCTTTTTAATATGCATCCAGTTCCTATTTTGTTATAGAATTACTTTAGTTGATTATAATTACACTTATAGCAAGCAAATTTTTGAATAGACAGATACAGTCATGGTTACATAAGTTTACTTGGTAATTAATTGGTATTAATAAGTGAATTGGGATAGGCTTACCCATTTATATTGAATTATAACGAAACGAACATGTTCCCGAACCTTGTTCAAAAGCAAGCTCTTCTGTTCGACTTCATGGTTTCTCTTTGCTATATGGTTCGTTTGGACAAGAGATCGAGCTTCAAGAATTAGTGAATGTCTAACTAGTTTTAAGCTATTAAGCTATGTATAGTACATATCTTTGATACATTGCTATATTTTAGGTAGGAACTTTCAAGGATAGAGGTAGCTAATTAGACACGGTGGAGGGGCGGATGGTGGCGTGTGGTGGTGGAAGAGTGTTTCTGCTTCTTTATCAAAACTCTTAGATGGAAAACAGAGATAGATGGAAGGGACTAACTGAGTAAACATGGTAAAGCATCTTAGATTCAATTGGATTCGAGACTCGATCATTGAAACATCTACAAGAGTTGGCTTATAACTATTCAAATACATATATGTAGTTTGATTCCTCTCTCCAAATCAATAATTAATCTATTTTTTAGGAATCCTGTTTTTTTATGTAAAAAGCTCATCATTCTGATAGTGATTAGCAACCAGCCTAGCACATGGTGACTGGTGTGTTTACTCTCAAAGATGAGATCACATTTGATTCTTGATGTTTATTCTGTGAAATACCCTTTTCTTTCTCTGTTTCAAATGGACTATAATGCCTTTCTAACTTTTTCTTAAATTTTGTACTTGCATTATTTGCACTCTGTTACATTTTGTATTGATTAGTCATCTTGCTTTTTTCAACTAACAAACGCCAACCGCTTTCCAGGAAAAAAAAAAAGGTCCCCACCACAAAGGAGAGAGAGATCTATTTATCCAAGTTGATATGAGAGTTGTTTGTTGAAAAAGGAGTGGGGGTGGTATATTTTTATGCACGTTTGATGCACGTGATGCCATTTTACTACAGACAATAACTTAGTTTTTAGTCAGACAAACAAGTGATTTGATGTTTAATGCATCTTGTTCCAGGATGTAACCAGTGTTCTACATGAACCACCTGAACCTAAGATTAGGTCTGATGCATATGGACATGTTGCCAAGTCTTACCTCTGTAATTCCCCAGTTGATGGTCCTACTGCAAAGAGTTTACTCATGCACGGAAATGGGCGTCCACATAGGGACTATGTTTTTGAAGGCCGGGTGTCAAGTGCTGACTTATTGTCTCAATCGGGCAGGCAGAGGCAGCCTTCCTCACCTCTAAGGTATGGTGAATTTATTCCACACGATGAAGATACTTCACAGATGGAGCGAAAGCGGAAGGTATTTTGAAGTAGTTAATGTTCTTTCGAACTTTCGATTGCCAGATATTTCAGTTTTTCTTGCTGGTTCAGTTAAAGTTATTCTTACCTGTTGCAGATTGATGAAGCTAGAAGTGGAAGTGAAGTTCAGGTCCATGAAAAGAAGATAAGGAAAGAACATGAGAAGCAAGATCTTTTAAGACGAAAGGTTTGTACTTTATAGTTTTCGTGCTTGTGTGGAAGTGATTTTTCGAAAGTCACTTTTCTTCACGCTCATTTTCAACCCCACATTCCCAAATAAAAATCATTTTTACATTTCCCAATAACTTTTCCTAGTTTTATTTTCACCACAAATTGTCCAAAAAATCACTTAAAATAAAAAAAAACTTCGAATCAAATCATTTTTTCTCGGGCCATACGTGGAGAAAACTTCGTATCTTTCTAATAACCACTCCCTTACAAGGGCTTCATCTTGAATTTCTTGTGTACTTTATAGAAGGATTACATGAGAAAAGTACTGCTTGCCCTAAAATCTGACAATACTGCCTTTTTAATAGAGGGAAGAGCAAATGAAGAAAGAAATGGAGAAGCAAGACCGCGAAAGAAGGAAGGAAGTAAAGAAGATGATGCGAGAACAACAAAGGCAAGAGGAAAGATTTCAGCGTGAGGAACGGCGCGAGTTGGAAAGAAGGGAGAAATTCATGCAAAAGGAGCTTTTGCAGGTAGATGCTTTGCTGCTTCTATTTGACTATTTATTTTTCTGCATCTGGTAGATACACGGATACATTTCTCTTCTTTTTTCCTCTCCAGGCAGAGAGGAGGAAACAGAAAGAAGAGCGGCAAAGAGAGAAGGAAGCAGCAAGACAGAAAGCTGCAGTGGAAAGAGCAATGGCACGAAGAATTGCTAAGGAGTACATGGAGCTAATAGAAGATGAGCGTCTGGAACTAATGGAATTGGCTACTTCAAGCAAAGGATTACCTTCAATTCTCTCTCTCGATTATGATACCCTGCAAAATCTTGATTCATTCCGAGGTTGCCGCTGCTTGCCATAATTTTTATGAAATTTTCTTCCGATTCTGTATTTCTAGAATTATAAATATTAAAATATATATCTTTTCAATCTATTATGCTGAGATGCCCTCTTTGTTTGCGTTTGTATTTCTTTCAAGAAGACTAGGAGAATCAAGTTGTGACCAATCAGTAAAGCACTGAGTTTATAACAAACTGTTTTGATGCTTGTTTGATTAGTCTTCTCCTTTTTTATGGCTTCAATAATTTGTACACTGATCTAATGTTTGAGCTTAGCCCCCATTTGAGCCATATTTTATCTTCACTAAAATGAAAAATATGACCGTTATCCATCACATCAACATTTAAATTTAAATTTTCTATCTCTCGTGTGGGCCCCAATGACGGCTATATTTTTCATTCTCATTTTCAAAGAATGTGGCTCAAACAGGCCCTTAAAATGATTCATTTTTGAAGGAGATATCCAATTAATAAAATTGAAATTAATGCATTTTACCGTCTCTTAGATATGGTGACGGTACATTTGAAACTCAAACCGATTATTCCTTTTTTTCTTCAGCTGTTATTTTCCCATTATTTCTCATCTTCTACATGGCAATCATGCTGCTCTAATATGACAAGGCATTGGACGTTTTTCAGTTGTCAGTGACAATGCTATCATACTATGCTTTGGCCAACAATTTGATAAGAATTGAGAAATTGCTATTTTCTTCATAAAATCACGTAAATTGGTCTGGTCTGTTTTAATTGCTTGAAGTTTCTTAGCTGCTGAAAGACAACTTTTTTTAATTCAGATGCTTTGAGTGAATTCCCGCCGAATTCTGTGAGATTGGAGAAGCCATTTGCTATTCGGCCCTGGATTGATTCAGAGGAGAATGTTGGGAACTTGCTCATGGTATGTTCCCCCTACCTTTTATTCTGCCTGGACGTAGTCTCTGAACTCTGAAGCATATTTTTTATGTACATGTTAGTTGATGTTCCTTGATGTTTCTCTTACATAGGTAAGTTCAAGTCCTTGTAGAGTTGACTGTGTGCAATTTTTTTTTGTGGGCGCTAAGAATTATGCTGTAAATAAGTGGTTGTCTAAATGTATCCCCAATGATATGTCTAATCTTTGCATTCTTCTGTCTCATGTTACCAGAAGTATATCTGTAAGTTAGTCTATGCATCACAGTTAAAAATGAATTTATTCTTTGAAGAAGTGCTAGGTTCTGTTTACGGAGTTCAGTATTGCCGTGTTCTGTTTTTCTTTGTCTGTTTATAAAGAAGAGTTGTTAATTTCCTGTACCGACGGTTCTTCATTTCAGAGTTTTACTGTACACCTTTTCAGGTTTGGAGATTCTGCTTTGTATTTGCTGATGTTCTTGGGCTTTGGCCTTTTACCCTAGATGAATTTGTCCAAGCTTTCCATGACTATGTGAGTTTTTCGCAAAACTTTTGCTTGACCTATGCGATTTTGCTCAAATTTTTTACCACTCTGTATTGTCTTTTGGCTTGTCGTCTTGCTTTCTTATTCAGAAAGGCACATAATGCATATGCTAATTCTTTTATTCCTTTTTTTTATCCATCTATTTTCTATTTTTTATTTACAAAGGGAAGGGAAGGGGGGGATGGATGTTGTATTATGTAACAAGTATTATTTTGCCTTTTGCCTCTTAGGATTCAAGACTGCTTGGTGAGATACACATTGCTCTTCTCAAACTCATCGTAAAAGATATAGAAGATGTTGCAAGAACCCCTTCTGGTGGGCCTGGAACAAATCAATATACTACTGTTAATCTTGAAGGCGGACATCCTCAGATAGTTGAAGGGGTAATTACTCTAATGCATTCTACAGCTCTCATACTCCCTTCAATTGCTTTATGTTGGATGCTTAATTTTTGTATGAAATCTTATGCAATCATATTGCGTGTCAGGCATATCTATGGGGTTTTGACATATGCAACTGGCAGAAGCACTTAAATCCATTAACATGGCCTGAAATATTGCATCAATTTGCACTCTCTGCTGGATTTGGCCCACATTTGATGAGAAAGAGTGTTGAAAGAGTGTGTATACGTGATAAAGCTGAGGTGCTTCTTATTTATTGTTTCCCCATCTGTGTCAACTTTTGTCACTTGGATTGGCTAAAAATCAAATATTAAGTTCATATTTACACGGACCTGATACTTTCCGTTTTTCATTAACACTTAAATATGATCCTTATACTTTATGGTGCATGAATCTTGCAAAATAGTGAATAGCAAACTTGGATGTGCTTTATACACACAAAACACAAACCCCACTTAAATTGGAAGAAGAATTATCAAATAGTTAGGCATACGAGATAAGAGTCCTAATAAATAAGGGGATGGTGATAGGATTATCTATATATAAAATCGTTGGAAAGGGGGGTATGCAGTGAATTTGTGAAACAGCAAAACATTGTAGTTCTAGACTGGTCATAATATCTTATGCAAGAAGATAATTTAATCCCTTAAAANGGCATACGAGATAAGAGTCCTAATAAATAAGGGGATGGTGATAGGATTATCTATATATAAAATCGTTGGAAAGGGGGGTATGCAGTGAATTTGTGAAACAGCAAAACATTGTAGTTCTAGACTGGTCATAATATCTTATGCAAGAAGATAATTTAATCCCTTAAAATTATAGCATTGAAGTGCTTTTGATATCATTGATATGTGTTCAAATATTCAAGTTAATATTTCCTTCCCTTCCCCGCTCTCCCAAAATGGCACCTGCTAGATAACCATAATAAGCTGCTGATGAATTATAATAGCTGCATCCTTACGACAGTTGAATTCCCCCCCAGCCAACCCCCCCCCCCCCCACCCC
>CAIGRO010004659.1:0-10887 GCA_903798355.1 Fraxinus baroniana
TATAATTAATTGTCACAGATACATATTACGAGTCACAATTTATTTATTAGTCACATATTATTAAATTAATTAGTCACAGTTTATTTGTCGATCACAAATCTTTAAATTGATTTGTCACATATTATTTTTGAGTCATATTATTAAATTTTTAGGTCGCAGTTGAGTAACTGATCACAAATTATCAAATATTTGGTCACATACCATCAAATAGTAGGTCACGTACTATCGTGACCAACACTACCGCCACTGCCACTACAACCACTTGCAATCACTCTCACCCGCCACCACCGCCACATCACTAGAACATAGCCACACGCCAACAACAGATCTGCCCTAATACTTACAGACCATCCACCAACACAGTCGACCTACACACTAGCAGCGTCGATGCGTTGTTGCCAGCGTCGCGTCGCGTCGCTGCTATGAACAGCAGCTATGCCTCGACGCTGTTAGTGAAGGGGAGGAGTGGGAGAAGGAAGGAGAAGCAGGTGGAGGCTCGGCGCTGCTACCAGCGTCGTAACGCTGCTATGAACGGCAGCAGCGCCTCGACGCTGCTAGGTAGGGAAGGAGAAGCAAGTGGAGGCAGCGGGGGATGAAGAGAAATGGTGAGAGAGTGAGAGAGATAAGAGAAATGAATTATTTTAGGGTTTAGATATATTTAGAATTTGATATGTAAAATAAAATACCTGATTTTTTTATAATAAAACTTTCAACCTGATTTTTAAATTGGTGTAAATTATGCACTTATTTTTTGTAATTTCCCTTTTCAAAATACGTTGTTCTCTCTTTCTAATTAATTATTGAATAGATTTTTAAAAATAAAAAGTTGAGAATCCATCTGCATAAAATGCATAAATTAGAGACATTTATTGCAATTTCAAAAGATAATGCCAAAAAAAAAAAGGATTAACGGCATAGGGATGTGTGCACATTGGGAATATCATCCTCTCCCATACTGGATTGGGTCCCCCATCTACTGTCTAATCCGTTCTTAGGCCCAATACTGTAAATTCCTACACTCCAATCACATGTGGATTTAATTGACATATTATTTAAATAACAAATTAATTCATAAGACATATTCATGAATTTAAATTGGACATATCAATTAGATCATATTCTAAACCTCGTTTCTTAAAACTTATTTTTTTTTTCAAACCCATATTTCATCACAAATTTTATCATTTTTTATCAAAATTTATAAAAAAAAATCAAAAATTTTTAATCCAAATCAAATAGGGACTTCATAATATTTTAATGTGATATTGAACATATATATCCTACAATTTGTGAGAGGTGGTATTTTTATTTTTTAAACCAAATATGAGGTGTGGGATCGACTTTCACTTAAATTTTTGCTATAAACGCATGAGAAATGCTTCACGTATATGAAATAATTTAACAAGAAAACTCACATGACAATCACTCGTGTGGGTCCGGCACAAATTTGTTTAATACATGGTGGGGCCCACCATCTAGATATTTCTGATAAGCCCCCGTAAAATAAATCATGTAGTTGAGGATTAATTGTATACGCATATGCATTACTAGAACAATATTACTCATTTCTAATAGAGATAATCTCCAATATATTCAGAACTTGTTTGATACAATTCAAAATTCAATTAAAATTGAAAATATAGTCGTTATTGGATCTCACTCGTCTAATAAAAGTCAATAGTAAGGACTAATTTTTCAATTTTAATCCAATTTCTACCGAACATGCTCTTAGTTTTGATTCAATACCTTATTATTTAATATATTTACGAGAAATAAAAATGGATAAAAACTAATGAAATATATGATTAAAAATATATAAATTAAATTTAATTATTGATTTTAACTTTCATTTAATCAATTTTTTTTTCTTTTAATTGAATTAATGGTAGTGTATATCTTGAACTGCCTTCCAACGTCACTGTCCACATCCTCAGGCACGGCACCTCCTTAAATTGCTCAATACACAAGAAACAATCAATCAAAAATCCCATCTTCGTTCTTCGGAAGAAAGAAATTGATCTGCGGTGAGAGAAAAAAATGAACAGCACAAAGGGAAGAACAACAATCGATGTTGGGACTGACGGGGTGGCCATCATCACCATCATTAACCCTCCTGTTAACTCTCTATCCTTGGACGGTACTATTTACAATTTTTCTACTTTAGCCTCAGATCTCATTCGTGTAGTTTCGTTTTGAATTTCACTTTTATTTTATGGATTGTTTTGATTTTGTAGAAACTTGTTATCATGGGTTCGATGTTAGTGGATTTTATTTCGTTCATTCATAAAATTGTTCATACTGGTTCAGTCCAACTCACGTGTGTTCACAGAAATCTGCGAATTGATTGTAATTTTTAATTATGGTTTCTTGGTTACCGTTGCAAGGTTCTACATGATAATTGATGATTTTTTTTTATTTTTATTTTTTTCTTTACTTGCAAAAGTTTAGCTATGTGAAAAGGCCAGTAAATTCATATTTGAATTAATTGAGGTAAATCAGATGCTTTCATAAATGAATTTGCATTTGACGATTATTGATCACGAATTATGGCTTGATGATAATTTGAGGGCGTTTGTATATTAACTAAGATGGTTGGTTAGGCTTTACAGATCAAAGTTTGCATTTTGAAAAACATTAATAACAAGTGATAGCTGTTAATTTGATCTCACATTACTATCTACGGAGATGGCTAATTCCCCCCACGCAAAACACACTCACCATATACAAAACCCAAAGAAAATCATAGGGCCACAACTTGTGAAGAACTTCCCTTGCCCCCAGCAACTAAAGTAGAATATGCAAGAGCATGCATCTACAAACACAAGAGGGGAGGGGCCGGGGGTAGAGAGATGATGAGTTTGTAGGTTGCAGTTAGTGATTAGTTTCTCTTGTTCAGCCAAAATTTGCATAACTTCCTTTTTGTTCCTTTTTTCAGTATTAAACAGCTTAAAAGAGAGTTATGATCAAGCTTTGAGAAGAGATGACGTGAAGGCAATTGTCGTCACAGGTAAATGACGATAGATTGTTGTTTTATATTATGCACAGGAGATGACTAAAATATGGAGGTAATTTATCATGTTTGAACAGGTGCACAAGGCAGGTTTTCGGGTGGATTTGATATCAGTGCGTTTGGTAAAATCCAAGGAGGAAATGGTACATGTTATTTGTTTGCTTTTACGTATAGTTTTTGTTTTGTTATTGCCTCATCAATTCTTTGCTAATAGTACCCTGTATTGATCACAGTTGCTGCACCGAAGCCAGGTTTTGTGTCAATGGAGATTCTATGTGATACTGTGGCAGGTATATTATTGGGTTTTATAATCAGTCAGGCCTTAGTAACTTGTGCTGTAGCATAGGATTAGTTTTTCTTAATTTAATTTGTTTATATTTTATTATTTGTTCATGGGTGTCTTTGTTTTCAGCTGCAAGAAAACCCTCAGTAGCCGCTATTGATGGTCTTGCATTGGGTGGAGGATTAGAAGTGGCAATGGTGAGCTCTCCCATTTGTTTCAGTTCCTTCTACTTTCCTATTGAATTTGTGTGATGACATTTGCGGTCTTGCTTTCAGGGTTGCCATGCGCGCATATCTACTCCTAATGCACAACTAGGTTTACCAGAACTGCAGCTTGGGGTTATTCCTGGATTTGGAGGTACGGAGATTTTTGAATAATGTTATAGTACTAATAATACTCAGTAATTTTTACAAAAAGGCAAAAAGAAAGGAAAAAAAAATGGAAAAAAGAAAGGAAGATCTATTGCTTGGGTAACCTTTTACCCAGTGTTACCCATTAATGAATAAATTGCAAAACTGACTCGGGCTGGAAAGCTCATCGATTCTTTTTTGATGGGAATACTCACTAATTATGAGTAATTTTAAAACAACAAAAAAAGAGAAACAAAAATCTATTGATTGGGTAACCTTTAACTCATCAATGAATAAATTGGAAAACTGGCTCGGGCGAGCAAGATCGTCCATCGGTTTTTGTTGGTGTCCTCGTACTTGCTGATTGTTGTTCCATAAGATGGACAAAACAGAATGACCTCAAAAGGGTAATTTCATCTGGCAATTAAAAGAACATGTAATACTGTGGTGCCAAAAATTCCAGGAGACTTTTAGAAACAAGTCAATGTATAGATATAGGTCTTGTATAGGAAAAGATGCTAAAGAAGTTGGTTAGTTGTTTTTATATTTTATGATTAAGAAGGGTCATGGAAGTTTAGATGTTTTAATATGATTAGGAAACTATGTAATATTTGAATGTAATGGACAAATATGATTAGGAAACTATGTAATATTTGAATGTAATGGACACCAACTTTTTCTTCTTCATGTTTTCATTCAATTGATGCATTTTATTGCCACGTGCTGATTACTATTTAACCTTCTGTAGTCCTGTTGTTACGAGTGGTGAAAGATTTTCGAAATGTGTTCTGTATCCATTTTAATGATTTTCCCCACCAATTGCTTGTTAATCGCATTAGTGGGATGTTTTCAAGTCAACCATGTAGTTATATCATGTTCCTTCTCTCTCTTACAATCTCTCAATTATCTGTCTCAGGAACACAGGCACTGCCACGCCTTGTAGGTCTAGCAAAGGCACTTGAAATGATGTTGGTAAGCTGTAACTTGCCTATAAATCAGTTCAGTGCTTTGGTTGTGTAGCTTGTTAATTTTTTATTTTTTTTTTACATGTAATGTGTTCATTACTCTCTCTGTCACGTAGACATCAAAGCCTGTGAAAGGGCAGGAGGCTTTAAGTTTAGGCCTTGTGGATGCCATAGCTTCATCAAAGGAATTAGTGAATACTGCTCGTCGCTGGGCTCTTGATATTTTGGAGCGAAAAAGACCTTGGATAAACAGTTTCTACAGGACTGACAAGTTAGAACCTCTAGGAGAGGCAAAGGAAATACTAAAGTTTGCACGAGCTCAGACCCGTAAACGGGCTCCGAACCTCAAGCATCCATTAGTTTGCATTGATGTTATTGAGGAGGGCATAGTTTCTGGTCCTCGTGCTGGGCTTTTGAAGGTTCATTTCTATTTCAATGTTCAATTGTTTTTATTCAAGTTACTTTAACATGTCCGAAGATCATTGGATATCTAATATTGCCAGGAAGCTGAAGCATTCCAAGGGCTTCTGCATTCAGACACTTGCAAGAGTTTGGTCCATATTTTCTTTGCCCAACGTGGTACCACAAAGGTTGAGTGAAGTTAATTATGCTATATTTATATCATTGTCCTTGCAGTCTGACAGTAACTAGCAAATAATTGCACAGAAGATATAATTTTCTCCGCTCACATGAACTCCCCTGTTCTTATTTCTCCTCATATCTCTAGTTACACATTTTAATTTACTGGCTATTTTCCCTCTGATTATAAACAGGTTCCAGGGGTCAGCGATCTAGGCTTGAAGACAAGGCAAATCAACAAGTTAGCAATACTTGGTGGAGGGCTTATGGGTTCTGGAATAGCAACAGCTTTGATTCTTAGTGGTTACCCAGTTATCCTGAAAGAAGTCAATGACAAGTTCCTACAAGCTGGTATTGATAGAGTACAAGGTGAGAAAGGCTGAAACCTCGATTTGACATCTAGGATTGCATTCAATAGAAAACAAAACCATTTATTATTTTTGTCATTCAGCAAATTTAAAAAGCCGTGTTAAGAAAGGGAACATGAGTCAAGAGAAGTATGAGAAAACTCTTTCTTTACTCAAGGGTGCCCTTGATTATGAAAGCTTTAGAGACGTGGACATGGTCATAGAGGTAACTTTAAGATATATTATTAGCAAGTGTACAATTCCCCCGCCCCTTTCTTATCTCTCTCAATGGGTGACCCGTTGTTTTGTGTTCCAACACGTGGAATAGGCTGTCATCGAGAACGTGTCTTTGAAGCAGCAAATATTTTCAGATCTTGAAAAATTTTGCCCCCCGCATTGCATACTTGCGAGTAATACATCCACTATTGATCTAAATCTTATTGGGGAGAAGACCAAGTCTCAGGATCGTATTATTGGAGCCCATTTTTTCAGGTAAAAAATTTGGGATATTCTATTTTTTAAAAATATTCCTGTATTTTTCTTTGATATAGCAATTATTTCATATTTATTGCAGTCCAGCTCATGTGATGCCACTTTTGGAAATTGTTCGTACCCCAAAGACATCACCTCAAGTAATTGTAGACTTACTGGATGTTGGGAAGAAGATAAAGAAGACGCCTGTCGTGGTTGGAAATTGCACTGGTTTTGCTGTCAACAGAATGTTTTTCCCATACACTCAAGCAGCCCTATTACTTGTTGAACGTGGTACAGATATCTACCAGATTGATAGGGTAATTACAAAATTTGGAATGCCGATGGGTCCATTCAGGTAATATATTAGTCACCAGCACAGCACGACTATCATATATTATATCAGTTATTCTTTAGCCGTAAATATTTTGAGTTGGTTTTAATTTCAATTTCCATAGATTGTGCGACCTTGTGGGTTTTGGCGTTGCAATTGCTACTGGTGGTCAATTTGTTTTGAATTTCCCAGAGAGAACTTACAAATCAATGTTGATACCACTTATGCAAGAGGATAAGAGAGCTGGTAAATCTTTCTTTTAATCTCAAAACTTGTCACTTAGCATGTTTGGTAGGGTAGAATAGACGGTACTCGATAGTATTAAAGTAGAAAGGGAAACAGAAATCTTGGTCTTACCTAGTACTCAGTATCACTAGTACATGGGTAATGCTTATTTGATGTATTTTTTAGCATGTGAAGTGCTTCATTGAAATTGCTCTTGCTTTTAGGTGAAACTACTCGCAGAGGGTTCTATGTTTATGATGAGAAACGCAAAGCCAACCCAGATCCAGAAATAAAGAAATATGTTGAGAAGGCGAGGAAGATAGCTGGTGTCACCATTGACCCTAAGGTTATTCCCAAATTTCTATCATTTTCCTGTTACAATGATCGTATATTTCCGCCTCTGAATTTTGTGATTTAAACTTTTCGTCCAGTTGACAAAATTATCGGACAAGGATATTGTGGAGATGATATTCTTTCCTGTGGTGAATGAGGCTTGTCGAGTGCTCGATGAAGGTATTGCAGTCAAAGCTGCCGATCTGGACATATCTGCCGTCATGGGCATGGGATTTCCTCCTTACAGGTTTGTTTTACTATATTGAATTGGGAAGATTTCATTTATAATCTTCAAAAGTAATTCCTAATAATACTCATCGACCAGGGGAGGGATCATGTTTTGGGCGGATACTCTTGGATCTAAATACATTTGTTCGAGATTGGAGGAGTGGTCGAATTTGTATGGAGGATTCTTCAAGCCCTGTTCTTATTTGGCCAAGCAAGCTGCAAAGGGAGCTCCCCTTGTGAGAATCTTAATACTCTGTTCCTGCATTACTGATAAACAGCCCTGTAGGACTTTGGTGGAATTTTTTTTGAATCATAGGACTTAGTTGTTCTAAAAACGTTACAACTAAACAAATTAATCATTCAGTTAGTACTGATCTTAAAGCATTAACTCGAGAACTTTCTATACTAAGCATGTAGTACCGGTTCGAAAAGTATTATTGGACAGGATAATGTATAAAATTTTAACATTTTTTCTTAATAATGTCCATTACCACTTAATCCTTTCGACCAAACTTTCATTCTAGTATTTAAGTACTGATAACCTGCTGCACACACTATTGAAAACCAAGCTGTAACATTGTTTTATGCCGATAATGCTTTGCTAAGAAATTTGAATCTTGTATTACGCAGAGTTTAAGCATGGATCAAGCAAGGGCTCGCTTGTAAGGTCGATTGGTTGCTTTCTATTGTCCGGTCAGTGTGTTTCTTGTTTATTTTTCTGTGTTATATGCTTTTATTCCAACCCCATGTGAAGGGTTGAGTAGTTATCAATAATGTCAATCGAAAATGGAGGATGACTGTTACTGTGAGAATTTTTTTTTATCATAATTATCTTAATTTCTAGTGCAGTTTCCATCAATTTTTTCCATATTGGCATAATAAATTTTCATTTTCAATTACGATTGTTTTTTGAAAAAGCTGTAGAAAAGTGTGAAATGCAAACATCAATTGCATATAATGTGCTAGATTGTATGTAGTATGTTTGGTGATGTTCGTGAAATAAAATTTGAGCTTGATTCGGTTCATGACTCATCATTTGGTTCTACTTGTTTGTCACCCCTCAATCATAGCACAACCCCATGGGCATAAAAGTAGGATATAAATAAGAAGAAAAAAACGT
This sequence comes from Fraxinus baroniana, assembly GCA_903798355.1. Classification (NCBI taxonomy): domain Eukaryota; kingdom Viridiplantae; phylum Streptophyta; class Magnoliopsida; order Lamiales; family Oleaceae; genus Fraxinus; species Fraxinus baroniana. The sequence goes on from CAIGRO010004659.1 coordinate 8,246, forward strand.
ACTAAACAATCCTCAATTCTCAGGGGACCTTGCTTGATGTACAGAAATTATGGTTTACAGATCATTTACACACTCAAAATAGGGGGGTGGGTGGCATTTTTTATTTTAGTGGGACTCGTACATCTGTGAGTATTGGTAAGAATTATGTGAACAATTATTCTGTACATTTGGATTTACTCTTTTATATTTCTATGTTAAAACTTAAAAGCCTGTCCAATCCCAAGATTGATAACGACCTAAAAATATCTATTTATCTTAAATAGCTGGAAAGGACTGTTATACTTCCTATCAAAATTCTAAAAAAATAGGCATTAGTGCAAAAGTTCAATCTAAGACCATGTTTGATGGATGACCGATGTAAACAAATTTATTTGCAGTCTCTCAACAAAATTTTGATATGTTTCAATCTGTAAGAACATGTTCGATGGATAAGCGACGTAAAAATTTTATTTGTAGTCTTTCAATATAATTTCGATACTTTCTACAAACTTATAAGAACGCTAGAGTCTATGGACTAAAAGCAATAATATTTCCTCTTCCTTCATGACTACTCGCATGAGACTTCCTGTTGGAGGCAAAACGCTCCCCTATTAATGTATTTTTACATCCCACAATTTCTATGGATCATTCAGTTGCCCATATCAATGCAAGAGCGCTCATTTAATGAGCTGTTACGGCCTCTTTCAACTTTCAAGGATAGTTGCTTCTATGCAAACCTCCAATCCTGCCTCTTTCATCACCGAGCGATCATTTAGGGCCTTAGATGGGATGTGAGTCGTTTCTCTCTCGACAATGAAGTTTACTTCCATCATTCCCTGATCGACTTTAACGTGGATAAGCAGTAAGAAATTATCATTCAGATCAAAAGACTCGTTCTTCAAATTATTTAAAGCAAATGTGTTAATCCTGAGGGGTTGATCAATTGGTCAGACATTGGATTTGCTGTCCAATGGTTACCAGTTTGACGGTAAACTTCAGGGTCTCATGGGATTAGTCTTTCAATATAATTTCGATACTTTTTACAAACTTATAAGAACGCTAGTCTATGGACTAAAAGCAATAATATACCATCATTGCTTCCTCTTCCTTCGTGACTACTCGCATGAGACTTCCTGTTGGAGGCAAAACGCTCCCCTATTAATGTATTTTTACATCCCACAATTTCTATGGATCATTCAGTCTTGCCCATGTTAATGCAAGAGTGCTCATTCAATGAGCTGTTACGGCCTCTTTCAACTTTCAAGGATAGTTGCTTCTATGCAAACCTCCAATCCTGCCTCTTTCATCACTGAGCGATCATTTAGGGCCTTAGATGGTGATGTGAGTCGTTTCTCTCTCGACGATGAAGTTTACTTCCATCATTCCTTGACCGACTTTAACGTGGATAAGTAGTAAGAAATGATAATTTAGATCAAAAGACTCATTCTTCAAATTATTTAAAGCAAATGTGTTAATCATGAGGAATTGCTCAATTAGTCAGGCATTGGGTTTGCTGTCCAATGGTCACCAGTTCGAATCCCTTCAGGGCCACTGAGGTGAGTATCCGGCTGTAAACTTCAGGACCTCGTGGGATTAGTCGATGTGCGCGCAAGCTGATCCGGACATCCACGGTTTTTTTTTTTAATAAAAAAAGCAAATTTATTATCTTTCTTTGGATGATGCATTAAGTCAGCGATTAATTGAATTGTTTTAATTTAATTAGATCCTATTATTAACCACAGAGGACTTGAAACGATATGATATACAAATTAAAGTGCTACAATTGATATTTTCTTTGTTATAGAAAGAATCAAAGATCGTGCAAAATCACAACGTCAATAACATAATAATTGCTGCTATTATTTTGTAGTTCATAGAAGTGTCGTCAGTTAAGTTTTGTCGAAATTTGATGTTAAGATGAATGTATAACGCTGATCGAGGATAAGGAAGAACTACTTTTTGGGTAATTAGAGTACGTATTGTACATAAGTAGGTACATGTATGTTCACACTTCACAGTGATGAATACCAGGATGAACCAAATGAAAGAGCATTCTTATTCATATATTTATTCGGAAAAATAGAGATGTGATCTCTAATTTTTTCTAGTGCGATTTCGATGTCTATGGTCTTAAGGTTTTTATTATTTATATCTAAATTCTTAAGAATCTGTTTATACAGATGTAGAATTGCATGCGATTTGATATTTTAAAAATTAACTATGGACTTTAATTTAAGCACGAAGATTATAATAGCTACCAAACATAGCCATTAGGGTCTAGCACCAGTAGAGGTGTCAATCCGGGTGGTCCGGACCGGGTAGGCCCGTCAACATATAAGTCCAGTAACGACCCATGTGAAAAAAGCCCGCCGCTACGGGTTCCGGACCGGCTCCGGGTTGGTCCACAATTTTGGATTCCAACTCAAGCCCGTCCGCTGACCCATTAGGGTCTAGCCCATGCTGGTCGCGGGTCGCGGTTTGTTCCAATTTGGCCCGTATGTATAAATAAAATTATAAAAATATAGATTTTTTCATATTTATAACAAAAAAAATTTTTTTTGTTAAATGTAAACTAAGAATTGAACAAAATGATAAATTCATATTTATACACATAGAATTCAAATTTAATGTTACACGAATTATTTATAACTTTGCAAAGTTAA